>JAJMBN010000261.1:0-16777 GCA_030572735.1 Sugiyamaella mastotermitis
CAAAATTCAAAGGCAATTGTCGAATCATTTTAATAATTACATATGAATTTGCTTTAATGTTTTATTAAAAGTTCTTTGACGCTTCATTTGTGCTGGTTTTACTCGCTTTTAATATGCAACATGAGGAGTGATCTGCGCTGATACGTGCCTTGATTTACTACGTACTACTGTAAGGTACATCTCTCAGTTGGGCTGCCCGCAGGTAGTTGTAAGTTTCAACCAGTAACAACTTACTACTGTAGTAGACTTGTGTAGTACTAGCCAGCTGTAAATGGCAATAAGTTTTCAGCTTTATTTCTTAGATTCAGTTTTATTCTTGTTGTTTAAGTCGTTATTGAGAGACAAATCTTCGATATTCAGAACACATCAAAACTTCAGATATCATGTTAGCCACAAATTGATATCCGGTAAAGTTATACAATAAGTTAAAGTACCAGTACTAATTGACTCTTCTTGACCAGACCTCGGTTTATCCTTTTTTGGATTTGACACCCATCTCTAATACTGGTTTTGTTTGCCTTGAGAAGTAGTTTTAGGTTAAGTAGTTCTACTGTACCTATAACTGGTACTTATTGTATACTTGACATAATTTCTTGTTTAGGGGACTCCTTACACTAATAGTCGTTATCGCTTTGTAACTACCTTATAAACACACCTGAACCTCAAGGTCCTGGGGTTTAATTAGCTGATTGTCACTCTCTGTTCCTACGTACTATACGTAAGGTTAGCCATCTAACCCAAATACTAACAGGTTATCGGCCATGAGGTAAGTAGTTCTCTGAATTCCTGAGAGTGTGACTTATAATTAGGTCCTGCAGTAGCTAATTGTAATACATCTTCAAAGATATTTGTTTGTTGATCTAGCTCTACTTGAACTATGAGTGACTAAAGTGGCCAGTTGATACAACTCATGAAAATCCTTCAAAGGTTACTCACCGTAATGTATATTGCCATTGAAACGGTTGCCTAATGAATTTAATTGCTGTTCAGGATTGGACTGAATAAACAGTGTAGATCATCCATGTGGGTGTAAGTTCCGAATTAGAACATTGATTAGGTAATTTTAAGCAATTAGCTGATGCTAAAGATAAAAGCTGGAGTCTTAAATCTTAATAAGATCATAATATTTCGTTGTTCTTGGAATATATTAGTGAGAGGAATTGGTGTATAATTAGACTAAGTTATTATTAAGTTTAATCTATCTGTGTTGTCTATACCAATGTGGATAACACACATGACTCAAGGTTCTACCATCCCTGGTTGGATCAGGATGATTTTGAGTGTGGTTCCAAGTTATTATGGGCTATTGATTATAAAACTAATTTAAAGAAGTGGAGAAATACCCTTCAAAGAGTAATTTCACAATGTCTAGAGACAGGAAATACTACAAAGTAGATATCAGCATTCTTGAAATAGCTGCTGAAACTTAATTTACTAAAGAGTTCTTAAAACTTACTCTATAGAAAATTGAAAGTATTTTCAAATCAAATACTTTCATTGTTAAGAATTTGGAAAAGCTTAAAGGTCCTTCTGATGGAGGAAAGAAGTGCGAGGAGGAGTCTTCTCGCAATGTCGAAGAAGAACTCACCGTTGATAAGTATTAACAATTGTTCTGTTATTATGTTGACCCTCGTAAGATTTATCATATCACTGGTGCTCTGAGAAATATATTATAGAAGATTTGAATGTTTAATGTACAGGATATTGCTATGTCCAATTATCTTGCAAACTCTCTAGTTAACAAATTATCTCCGAATATGCGAGAAGACCGATTGACACACAAAGAAAATAAGAAAATTTGACAGCCTATTGTATCTTGCACTTGCCATATATTTATTCCATGAGTGAACTATCTGATATAAGTCATTTGTTGAGCGAATATCTCGGGATTCTTATGTTTATACTAGGTTAACTGCTGCAATGAGGCACTTTATATACAAAGCTGAATATTTATTTACAATAAAATAAAATGTGATCTCACTTTTGGAGTTAAAGCTTGTAACGAACATACCAGCGCATTATCCAAGAATCATAGTTATATCGAGCTACATTTCAAATTTAGTGCATTAAAATATATGCTGTCAGAGTCAGATTTCGATATATATGATAATCGTGGTCAAAGAAAGATAATACCGCTATGGAAGAAGTGGTTACACTGTCTGGAGAATCAGAATATAAATCTATTAATACGAAATTGGTACAGTTGTAAACAGGTTAAATTTAATAAATCTCAGAGAAAGACGAATAAATAACCGAAACCTCAACTCCTTTTTTGATGAGGAACTGAAAATGATCGCGGATAGAATATCGGAGTTTTTTCATCATTAAACCAAAGAATAATATTGATTGTATGGATACAAATTTGTACGAGGATAAAGGTATGACGATGTGTAAAAATCAAAAGAGAGCCACACAGGTTTTAAGTTGATCAACAGGATATCTTATCAGTTGAATCATATAAATCTTTTTCAAATTGATTATTGTAAATTTAGAAAAGCTGGTGATGTCTGAGAAGAATGAGAAACTAGTTGACTTCTTTCTATTACATAGACGAATCTGACCCATCTACTTCGTTTAGCTATATCAGTGGTAACTTGTTTGACCGTGTATGCTTTTCAAAACTAAAAGTTGAGGGTGGTAACTTAACTACATGTTTGGTAAGTAGGTCGAGAGTATTTTAAGGGTTAGATATGAGAAGAATTCATATATTCTGGAGCTACGGATTCACTGTGCAAATGATCATAGCAGATCCTTTAATATCGGATCAGTTCACGAAGTCTCAGCTCACACTGGACAATACAAAGCACCGGAAATCGGAACAGTGTTACTTTAGGAAAAGCATATTAACAGTTTCCCAATTGAAAACAATTCTGTTATTGTTGAATCCTGGAAAGGTTGTTCAGCTGTATCCAGAAGAAGACTCACATTAAAGTGTTTTTGCTGAAACAGCGGGAGTAAGGTATTGGCTAAGGCGTGAATACTTAAAGCATGTGCATCGACTACTTATTTATGACTATTTGAAGATAAAATTTTGCCTTGATTCAGAGTTTGACAAAATTTCAGCTATTATAAGAGCTAGGTCGGTTAGTTTGGCAGAACGTTTGGCTGTTGAAGTTGCTTCATTGAAGGATAATGTGCTACGATTGCAGCTGTAGCTTGGGTGTCTACATAAAGGTGAAGTTCCAATGCTTATTTTTAACCTATTTCTAGTATGTTGTTAGAAATACATACATATATATATATATAGAAAGTCGAAGTATCAGCATTGAAGAGAAACGAACACTAATCTCTATCTGCTATGCTGGGTCAGTTATGGTTGCCTAAGGTCTCTAGTAAGTACATAGTTCTAGATTTTATATGTGTTTTTATGACATCATGGAAACTAGACAGAAACGAAATGCTGGAGTCGATTATCACTCAATCCCGCTAAATGTATTTAATAATGTAATACATTCAATCTGGAAAAATAATATAATACTTTCTTGTCATTGTAAAAATCTCTATTTAAATTTTAACCCGCTATAATGGAGAAGTGTGCAAGTACAGTAATTACCCGATTCTATGCGGCGGAAAAATCAACCATGTAATTATGTACTTCTAGACAAAAGTTCATCTTTCAACATTTAATGGATATTGATGCCTTCCAGAGTGAAGTGCGAATTGCACACCTCTTATATATAAGAAACAAGAATCAGCACCGCCAAGCCCGATGGTGGAAATACTTTTCAATCCTTCATAGACGATGCAGCCAACTGGCAAAGAGCTTAGATTGTCCTCAGGTGGACTGGCAAACTCACACCCCTTTAGCCAATTACCTCGTATATAAATTAATTCCCACTGCATATAGATATTTTCATGGAGTTATTACGCAAGCTCAGTTTATTGCCCTTGGTCTTGCCTTGATTGGTTTGTTAGCAAGACTGAGATCATTACTTTTACCCATTATTACTGAAAAATCCCTGCCAGAAATCACATTGCCTAGTGCTATGGATATAGATCAAGAAGTCGCCGATATAGGCCAAGCAATAAGTAGAGATTCGGTAAAAGTTTTGGAACCCGTATCTCTTATAGTGGAAGATAAAGGAAATCAAGAAAAAAAGAAGAAAATAAAGCCGAAGAGCTGGCATTCAGAAGATACTGCGATAGAAAAGAAGAAAAAGAAGAAGAAAAAGAACGCTATTGATGAGATTTTTGGCCTATAAATAAACTATATGCTATATTTACTATTATGAGAGAAGGAGGAGCTTAAAATAAATACTTTCGAGCAAAAGTAGGAACTACAAAACTGCTCGTATGAATGCCTTGGTTATAGTATCGGTTGATTTCCGACTCAGTCTTATCATCCCATACTCGACTAGGTATAGTTACATCATTTTGTGGATCTTTGCTACAAATCATCAGACCAAGTTGTCCTGAAGTGTAGGTAGGAACACAGGCATAGCTATATTCCACAACAGGGAATACTTTTTTGCAAGTCTGTTTGAGATCTTTGAGAACATTGATTTTCAGCCATACATTCTCGGAGGCTTGCATAGCAATAACTCCTTTTTCAGTCAAGGCATTATGTAATAGTTTGAAATAGTCTTCTTGGAATAACTGGACAGCAGGACCCTCAGGGTCCGAAGTATCAGAGATAATGACATCATACTCATTAGTTTTGGATCTCAGAAATTCAAATCCATCAGTAATATGAAGAGTAACTCGAGGATCATTAAAACCTTTAGCCATTTCTGGAAGGTATTTTTTAGCCCATCGAACAACCGAGTCATCGATTTCAACTATTTCAATCTTCTCGATATCTTTGTGTTTGGCAATCTCTCGAAGAACTCCACCATCTCCTCCACCAACTACTAAAACCTTTTTGGGACTAGGATGGGCCATAATAGGGATATGGGTAATCATTTCTTGATATCTGTTATTAGTGATTGCGATTTTTCTTATGATCAGTACACTTACGCAAACTCATCTCTCTCCGTAGCTTGAATAACTCCATCGAGTACTAAGACATTACCATAGTTGGTACTTTTAAACACGAGGACCTAATCGTATTAGAAGATATGTAAAAGAAGATTACAACTGGAAACATACATCTTGGTATTCGGATTTTTCAACATGAAGAATCTCTTCTACTCTCAGCGCCAATGCTTGGCCGGGCCATTCTGGAGAAACTTCTCGGAACCATCCGTCTTTGATGGAACTATGTTGCAGCATGGTAATATTTATTTGGTCTATATTTGGATTTAATTCATATATTTCACAATTTCTTCCAATGATAGATATCCTTTCAAAAGATCTACCAGTTATCAGATTTGAACGCTTTATATAGAATGCACTGGAAAATATTTCCTTCGCAATACTGAGAAATACGCTGGTTATATGCATATAGATAAACATCGAGCGTTTGATAACGATTGAAACAAACCTGACATCTGGGCTGCGTTGCAGAAGAACTGTTTCCTATTGAGACAGGTAATGGTTTACCTATCAAGTGTTTCACTTAAATTTCGTATCTTCACTAATATAAGCTTGATACCCCAAGCGATTACTGTTAAAAATATTAAATTAACAGTTGTGGATGCGATGACATCAGATTACCTAAGGTTAGGTCACACTATGTAAGTTAACAAGTTACTGTAACTAAGTTTATTTAAATATTCTATTAAATAGGTTCAGCCTCTCTTAAATATGTACTTTTTATCATGTAATATAATATACGTATATTTAAAAATTAAATACGTACTTTTGGCATTCTTCAGGGTATTTAAAACAGTGTGTAAATATTGGGAATGCTAACTCCCTGTAGGCCATTTTTGGAAAGACTCACAGATACAGATACCTGTAAAAAGTTAAGTGCTAACTTACCTATAAGTTCACTGGCACGGTAACTTAAGTTAAAAGTTACTTGTCAAGCTGGTGGCTATCTCTAGCCGGTTTAGCCAAAATAAAAACAAAATAAAAGATAAAAGGAAGAGTAAAGCATTGATCTGTATTTTTGATATTTGTTATTGTATTGTAGTCCGAATAGGAAGAGTTGTTGGTATCATAGTGAAATTTATTTACCTACTAAAATAGGCATTGTTGTATCAGAGTTAAGTCATGACTTATACTTTATAGTAGCCTGTGCCTGTCACATTAATATCTGTGTGATGACTACTATATAAACTTTTTACTAAAAGCTCTTCCGACGTCATGGAGTCTCGCTTGTTTAAATTTGAAGAAGATCGTTTCAATTTCTAAACATTTGCTTTGCATCATTTAGCTGGTACTCATCCAGGAAGATATATTCATTAAGAAATAACTTTAGAAATAGTAATATTTTCCCCTGTACCTATACAGAATTCTAATATCATTATCAGAATAGTTCTACGTGTATATGCTGTATCAGCTGCTTCACTTCATGACATTTTCATGATGTGCGGTATAAGTGGTTCACTGGCGCATTGGCGCATAACGTATTGAACGCAATGGATTGCGGCTCAAAAGATTTCAGCCGTATTGAAAAACTTTAGATTACAAGATCAATTACTCAAATTTCATTCATCACTATTTATAATGTCCCATCCTTTCCATTTGGTACAAGCCAGTCAGGATGGCTCTAAGTTATACCTTGCTACTGGTCAATGGATCAAAGCTATAAATTTAAAACAAGGCGGTTCTTTGATCAGCCAACATCATATTAATGAGGAAATCACGGAGAAGAGAAAGCCCAGTGAAGAAGTCAAGGCTCATATCCAGACCTTAAACATCTCTAGAGACCAAGAACATGTTATTGGAACTACCAATGAAGATAAATTAGTATTTATTTTTAATTCAGAAACTTTTGATATTGAGAGTAAGCGATCTTTTCCAAAACGTCCCTCTGCTATTGATACCAGTTTAGATGACAGTCATTTGATTCTTGGAGACAAGTTTGGAGATGTTTATTCAGAGCCTTTATTAGATATTAAAGATATCACTGTTTCTGAAGATGATTTACGCAATGGTCCTATTTTGGGTCATGTTTCAATGTTAGTAGATTTAAAGCTGGCACACTCTAATGGTAAATCCTATATTATTACTGCAGACAGAGACGAACACATCCGAGTGTCTAGATATCCTAAAGCGTACATTGTTGAAAGATGGCTATTTGGTCATGAGCAGTTTGTTTCTGCTTTGGAACTCTTGCCTTGGGAACCCCAATTGCTCGTTTCTGGTGGAGGTGATGACTTCATTATTTTGTGGAACTGGTTTGAAGGCAAGCTTTTAAAGAAGTTTGATGTCAGATCGGTTGTCGGTAATTTCCTTAGTACTGACAAACATGCTTCTCCTGCTAAGTCTGATGAGGGTAAATTAGAAGTTTCAATTTCTAAAATCATTGCTATCCCTCAATTCTCTCAATTCTTAGTGTTATGTGAAGCTACTAATGCTGTCTTACAGTTCACTATTGAAAATAATGCGATTAAACACGTTGCTACTACTGAACTTTCTCATAACATTATTTCACTCTCTGTTGATTCTACAAACCACCTTTATGTGTCTTTTGAACACGACTCGGAGCTTTTTGGCATTTATCAATTAAACGAGTCTGGTCCTGCTACAGCCATCGAGCCTGAACTCACTTCTACTATCATTACATCTGCTGCTCTTCCAAAAACTGAAGGCAAAATAGTTGATCTTTACTCTATTAGACAGCTCCGAAAGCGCGGTGAGTATTAGTCCCAGCATCTGTATATTAGCTTATTTAATTTCATGTTTTATTGTTATTTAAAGGCCCTTCTTTTTGAAAAAAGAAGCAAAAACTTTTTGTAGATGGTCCTTCGGACCATATTGTGTCAGTCTACTAGTCGCTATGTTGATTCTTTGGGTGATCGGATTTCTTCTCGTATTTTTCTTTGTCTGTGGGGTTAGTCTAATAGTGTCTAACCAACTTGCTGTAGTTAGGTTAAATCAATCCAGGAGGGCAACAACGGTTTTCATATAAAAAGATCATACAGAATTTTACAAGCTGGAGTTAGTAATCGAGTGATACATATTCTTTTCCTTAAAATGCTACTTTTTAACGTGTCTTGTCAGTTTGTCCAGATTTTGAAGTGTCCAAATCTCTACAAGTAAGTTAGTAGTAATTTTATACTGCTAAAAGTAATTAGCCAAAACCTATATATATTATACAATCTATATTATACTGTATACAAGTATATCCGGTGCCAACTGCCCATGGCGTGCTACTGTTATTAATTTAATTTCAAGCTTTAAAAATCAAAAATTAGGTTTCAAAGTTTTTTAAAACAAAAGACTTTTCACTTGATTTGACTGACGAAATATTTCTCACAATTTTTATCTATCCAAGGTCTTCAGAATCCATTGCTACATGAATTATTATAATATATTATCTTTAACTAGCTAGTAATTACTGTAGGTTAACTTACTGTTAAGCCTACTTGATATGTGGACGGGGACCGGCTGTGACAAACATGTTAACCTTATTGCAACAACTGTTGCCTGTAATGCAAGCACCAAATTCTTAAGTTAACTTTTCAACATTTAAGTTAGTCTTGTTGTATTCAAAGTCGTCAATATTCGCCTAATCAAACCCCTCGTCTGCGACCAAGTGCATTACGTATTCGCAGCAATGGTGAAAAAAAAGTCAGGAGTTAACTGACAAAGCTAATTTACTGCGAAAAAACCGCGCTGGCCTACAAAGGTTAGGGGCCACCCCAACTGCACAGCACAGCATAACCAGCTTTGAGGGGACCAGAAAAACTGCCAACCTTGAACGGCAGCAACACTGTGTGGCTTTCTTTAAGGTAAGCACTAATAAATACTAATTAGTACTATGTGAATTGCATTTTAACTTCCTCCTCAACATACTCGTGCAAAAGACGTGGTGATTCAACAGACTCGAGGCATTAGCCGTCAATCACCAATTATTCCTTGTATAAAAAAACGCGCTTGTGTTGTTGATTTGATTTTGGTTCGTTATTTCTTGTGGCTTGTTTAATCAAAATACGTAAGTTTTTATTTTCATTTTGTTGGTGACCGGTAATTAATAGGGGCGGGTTTCGTTTCGTCTAATTTTTCACGTTAGGTCCTAGGAAAGACCCCGTGAAGATCTTTTTGGGTTTATGACTAGTAATTTCAAACACAACGTCGAATTCTTATACACTGAATTCTTGAAACCAATTTATTGATGAATTTTTATGTGATTATCGATTGATTGATTTATTGATTGATTGATTTATTGATTTACTTTTCATTGTTGTAATTTTAATCATCGAGGAACTAAGACCCCCATGATTCCGACCGAACCCAACTGAACTAGAAACAATAGACTAACCAATTCTTTTAGAATGTTGGAATCATTATTATCTTCGTTAGCATGGGTCAGTGGAAAATCCACTAAATTGCCCATTCAAACTATTGTGTTAATTTCCATCTTAGCCACTAGTGCATACTTCTCTTTACTGGACCTCTCTGTACCAACATTTAGTACTGCAAGCCTTTCTCAACAATTCTATATCCCTGCTGGTAAGAATGCTATATGGACACGAATCGATGATGCTAGCCAATACGAGGGTTTAACTCAATATTACGGTGCAAAGATTGTTTTTGCTGGGTCTTCATCCTCTCAAATCCCCACTGTTGAGGGTGCTATTGCCGGCAAGTCTCGATTTGAACAGGAGATTATTCTTCCAGAAGATCAATTTGAACAATGGTTGGAAAAGGTTGGTGACATTTCTACTGGTGATGCTGAATCTGCTAAAGTTTGGAGATTGAGAAATACCTTTAGTGCTTCTGTTTGGGCCAAGTACAACTTTAACCGATTCCTTGAATTGGTTAAGAAGACTGAAACTTTTGATCTGTTGGTTGTTGGTCTAGCTTACCTAGGTATGCATTATACTTTTATCAGCTTATTCTTGTCCATGAGAAGATTAGGCTCTAAGGTTTTATTGGGTATTTCTGTTCTCATTTCCTCTTCTTTTGCCTTTATGTTTGCATATGTCACCACTAGTGCTTTAGGTATCCCTATTTCTGGTGCTACTTTATCCGAGGGTTTACCGTTTTTAGTGGCTACCATTGGTTTTGACGCAAAGATATTTTTGACTAGAACTTGTTTAAAAGAAAATGGCAAGATTGCTGGCCAAGATACTGATGTTACTATCTACAAAGTTGTTACTGCCGAAGGTAAGGCTATTTTCCGAGACTATTTCCTCGAAATTGTTGCTCTCACTGCTGCTTCTTTCTCTGGTGTTAATGGCCTTTGGCAATTTTGTTTCTTATCTGCATGGATTTTGTTCTATGATATGATTTTGTTATTTACTTTCTATACTGCTATCCTTTCTATTAAGATTGAGATGATTAGAATTGAAAGAAACGAATTAACTAGAGTCCTCTTAGAGGAAGAAGGTGCTTCCCATGAGGTTGCTGAATCGGTTGCTGCTAGCTCTGTTGGTGCCAGTCAATCTGAATTGGGTCGTCCTTTACACACTCCTTATCGAACTTTGGCACAAATTGTTGCTATTTTGGCAGGGTTTGTCTTCTTCAGTGCTATCCAATATACCGATGTTAAGCTTCGATTGCCAGCATTTTTGTCGAGTTCTTCTAATTCTTATCCCTTGTCTGCTGAATTGATTTCTAGTATTCAATCTGATAATGGCGCTATTGTTACTATTATTCCTACTTTAGTTTATGAACACTCTAGATTCTCTGCACGTATTGAGGATGAGATTGTTAGCTTTTTGGAGCAGTGGACCTATGTTATTGGTGATCCATTGATTAGCAAGTTTGTTGTTATTGTTTTGGGTATTAGTGTTATTTTGAATGCCTATTTGTTTAATGCTGCTAAGACCAGTCCATCTGTTAAGGTAGTTGAAAAGGTTATTGAAAAGAAGATTCCTGTTTTGCAAAGACGAACCTCTGGTTCTGAGAGTGATGGTGATGACCAAGGTCTTGAACTTAATACCACTAGAACCAATACTATTGTTGCTCCTAAAAGAACTTTAGATGACTTGGTTGCAATTATGAAGGGAGGTCTTGCTAAAGAACTCAGTGATGAAGAGATCATTGAATTGGGTGTTAGTGGCAAGTTACCTCTTTATGCTCTTGAGAAACAGTTGGAAGATAAGACTAGAGCAGTTTTTGTTAGAAGAGCAATTGTTTCGAGACTATCATTTTCCAAGAATTTAGAAAGCAGTAAATTGCCATACTTGCACTATGATTATGATCGAGTTTTTGGATCTTGTTGTGAAAACGTTGTTGGTTACTTGCCTTTACCTGTTGGTATTGCTGGACCCCTTTATATTGATGGAAAGCTTACTTACTTACCTATGGCTACCACTGAAGGTACTTTAGTTGCTTCTACTACGAGAGGTTGTAAGGCTATTAATGCTGGAGGCGGTGTTACTACTGTTTTAACTCAAGATGGTATGACTAGAGGTCCTTGTGTTACTTTCCCTACTTTGGCTAGATCTGGTGCTGCTAAGATCTGGCTTGACTCTGATGCTGGTCAAGAGTCTATGAAGAAGGCATTCAACTCTACTTCTAGATTTGCTAAGTTTGTTTCAATTAAGACCGCTTTAGCTGGTAACTTATTATTCATTCGATTCCGGGCTACTACTGGTGATGCTATGGGTATGAATATGATTTCCAAGGGTGTTGAAGCTGCTCTTCAACATATGGTTGAAAACTGTGGTTTTGATGATATGACAGTTGTATCAGTATCAGGAAACTATTGTACTGATAAGAAACCTGCTGCTATCAATTGGATTGAGGGTAGAGGTAAGAGCGTAGTTGCTGAAGCTATTATTCCTAGTGATATTGTTAGATCTGTTCTTAAGACTGATGTTGATTCGTTAGTTGAATTGAATGTTTCAAAGAACTTGGTTGGTAGTGCTATGGCTGGTAGCGTTGGAGGTTTCAATGCCCATGCTGCTAACTTCTTGACAGCTCTTTATCTTGCTACTGGTCAAGATCCTGCCCAAAATGTTGAAAGTTCCAACTGTATAACATTGATGAATAACCTTGATGGTGATTTACAAATCTCGGTATCTATGCCCAGTATTGAGGTTGGTACTCTTGGTGGTGGTACTATTTTGGAACCTCAAGGTGCCTTATTAGATTTATTAGGAGTTCGAGGTTCCATTGATGGTCAACCCGGTGCCAATGCACAACAATTAGCAAAGGTGGTTGCTTCTGGTGTACTTGCTGCTGAATTATCGTTATGTTCAGCTTTAGCAGCTGGTCATTTAGTCAAGAGTCATATGAAGCACAACAGATCAGCTGCTCCTACTCCTACTAGTTCTGTTCCTGCCATTTCTGTTAGTCAACTTTCTGAAGCATCTACTATCAAGTCACGATAATCCAAACAACAACAAAAAAAAAATACCAATTTAATTTAAAAGAGCATCCTAAAGAAAAAAATGATCAAAAAAATGAAGAAAAAAGAATTGTCATTGTATTATAATATTTTGTAATATGAGAAAGAATGATCTAGCGACGAATTAACACAACAATGAACGAGTAAAACTATTAGAGGGTATTTTACTTTTTATTTTTATTTTTTTTTTTTTTTTTCAAAATATTTTAATCCCCTGTTGCATGTATACATAGAACTTAATGAACCTGTTTTTGATTCTAATACCTTACCTTACAAGTTAACTATTAATATTGTTTTAAAATGTCGGTAAAACTGTTAACCCGTGCCCCGACGACAGTTTTCCGAGAAATATCAGCCCTAATAGTCGGAGGTAGTTTTGCTGTATAATATTTTTTAGCTTGAGATATAAGTTTCGGAGACAAGTAGCTACTTCTGGGTCGAAAAAGCAAGAGAAAATAAACAGAACGCGGGAATTATTAGACAGCCTAAGTCGGACTTTAATCCCAAGAGACAAGTTTTTTTCTTTTTTGAGTTTTGTAGGTATTTGAGGCTATTTCTGAAGATACTATATATTAAGAGCAACTTTTTTGTGGACGGTGCCGAACTTGTCCGACCAGCCTAATAGCCGTTTGAAGTCATCGGTAAGCAGCTCGGTAATAATACCTCAACGTTAAAAACATACCAAAAACAAATCTATAGCTACAGAAATTGTGGGGATATTGGGCTTTGTTACCTGTGTTAATCAACAAATTTGTAGGAAGTCCAAAATTCAGAGCCAATTCGGGGTCTGATTGGTGCAATATGATCTCTAAAGATCGAGCTTCATCTAATTCTCCTTCTGCTTTAGCAGTCGCAGGCGAGTCCAAAAGATCCAAGGCCTGTGACCATTGCCGGGCCCTAAAAGTTAGATGTATAAGCTCGAATCCTGATGATCCGAATTCGCCTTGTTTACGGTGCCTAAAGGGTAAACGGGATTGTATTTTTGCAGTTGGCCCTAGAAAAAGAACCAAGAAGACTGATACCCGGGTAGCTGCTCTCGAGAAAAAGCTCGAACAGCTTTCAGCAGTATTACAAGAGCAAAATGGTCCAGGAACTAGACAGTCAAGCCATTTTGAAGATGGAGTTACAAACTTAGGCAATAATACTGATATTTCTAGCGGTCCTAGCGCCAATAATAATAATATTAATAATAATAATAATAATGGCATATCATCATCATTTCAGGGTCGAACACCGTTGTCATCAGCTTCTTCTAAATCTGTATATGACCATCTATCGAATTCACCGCATAATTCTCCATTAGACTCTTCCAAGCCTACTATTCGGGTTAGTGATGAGCATGCTTCATTAAACGGTACTCCTGAAGATATCCCTATAGACTATGTTAAAGACAAACATCAGGCCTTACAAATGCAAAAGCTCATAACTGGGGTTGATGTTGAAATATTACGGCAAGACCTTATCCAAACATGGACTGTTTTAGGTGAAAAGTGTAATATTCGATTCAAATTATTGGAAGCTCCTAATGCGTACCCAAGAGTACCAACGTATGAAACAGATGTTATTGCACAAGGTATTTTAACCCCAGAAGATGCTCAATCTAGAATCGATACATATAGAAGTACGTTATTTGACACCTACCCACTAATAGCACTACCAGAAAAGTGCCTTGATCAACTGAGAAGAGAAAACCCAATCCTTTTACTCTGTGTGCTAGCAATTACCTCAATGGTTTTAAAAGATCCAACTGATTACAAGGCAAACATCATCCTACAAAATCGTGCATATGAAGCAGTTATATATGATAGTATGATGCTTGGTTCCATGACATTGGAACTATTGCAATGCTTGATTCTGCTCACCTATTGGTATAACGAGCCGGAATTTTATCACCGACAGAAGTCTCATATGTTGGCAACTCTGGCTATGTCCATGGCTCAAGATCTTGGAATAGGTGGTCTTGTGATCAGCTCCCGAATGGCAAGTTTAAGATTTGAAAGAATTGTGACTCCTCAAGTGTTGATTGATAGTAGAAGCTTGGAATGTCGGAAGCTTTGGTTGTATAGTTATTGTTCAAATTTAAATTTTCTGAATGTATCTAGAAGATCTGCTGGTTGCAATTGGTCTGACTATACTGAAGAGTGCTGCAATGTTTTAGCGAGTACCCCTAATTTACCGAAATCGGAGATTCGAATTGTGTATTTTGCCAAATTAGGCCATATATTTGAAGATATTTGTCGAGGGTTTTACTCAAGAGGGAAGAACTCACGTCCTCCAAATATTGAAGATACTCAAACAAAGTACTTGATAAGCCATTTTGAACGACGTTTACAGCAAATATGGGATGAGGCCGAAAGAGGCCATAACGATGTCCCTAACGCTTTTGCTCCATATTTTCATTCTGTTAGTGCATTTTTACATCAAATGGCTATATATGTTCCTTACTCGGAAAGATTGGGCCGATCTCCATTTTCTGATTACAGTTTAGCTGTTGAAGAAAAATCATTTTCAATTGACGCAGTTGAATGTATTACCTCTTGTTATGTATCTACTATAAAAGCTCTGGAATTATTCAACGACTTGAGCCCAGATCAGTTTTCTATATTGCCTTTATTCAGTTATACTAGGTTATTGTTCTGTGCTTCAACTTTCTTAAAACTGCGAGCCATGTCGATTTGTAATAATGCATTCCGTCAAGCATGCCGTGTGCCTTCAAATCAGATGGAAATGATATATGGAATAATCCGTAAACTAAATCAAGTTGAAGAAGAGTATCCATACTCTAATGGAGCAGTATGCGCTTGTTTTGTGTTAAAGTTATTACTTTGCCATTTCGACGGTCAGGTATATTATTTCTTGAATGAAAAGAAAAGTGCAGATGCTCCAGATGTACAGACTGACTTTTTGGGTCGTAAACCTAGTCATTCATTTTCTAATCCCCTAAGAAACTATGAATTGCCTGTGAAGGCTATCATGTCTCGTTTAAGACCCACAGTCCAACAGATGTCTGTACCACCTTATAATGCTCCTGATATGGGAAATGGTGGCAACGGCAATGGTAACGCAGGAATTCCAGGATCTCCTTTAGATGTATTGTCATCAGTTGCACTTGACCCTCAGAGGCAAATGTCTGTAGACACTGCAAATAATTATGAACAACAACTAACACTAAAAACAGAAAACAACGATAACGCCATTAATATGAGCCATAATAACGAATTCAATAATGGAACGATCCCCAATAACCTTAATAATAATAATAATAATACCATTAATAGGAATTCTAGTAATGGAATGCATAATCCATCGGAACAGACAAACAGATCTGTCGGTGAAGATGAAGAGTTTCCATTTTGGATCAGCAATGAAGATTTCTGGAAAGACCTTGTACCTAACGTTGAAGCCTTTACTGGCTATGATTTAACTTAATGACTCTATAGATGACCTTCTAAACATATTATATATTATTCCATACTCCTTAATCTCAATGTCAATTGTAAAATATCATCTAGAATTATTGTTGTTGGAAGTAGATATTGAAAAGGGTATATTTCTAAGTATAGCAGTAGTTCAAACAGGTGGTTGACGGCGACTAGCCATATATACATATATATATATATAAATTAAGCCCTGCATTGTCAACTTGGCACCTTAACTATGAGTGTCAGACAGAGAACGATCCGTCCCAGCAATGCTATTACTCCTACGGAGCAATTTATGAGAGATCGTAAAATTGTTATGAATGATGAGCTTAGTAATGAAGACGATGGGATTGGATCCAAGTTTGGAGTGTGGGATGTTCTCAGAATTATCATCGGTGCATTGGTAGTAAATCTGATGCTCTCATATTATATAACCCAGACACCATTGTGGGGATCTGAAACAAAACTGACACAGCCAAGATATATTAAATTCCTTGTACGTACCCATGTTGCTGGTCACGGATATTTGAATCTCACAGAAGCAGAGTTGGCCAAGTTCGACGGATCTGATGCATCACTGCCAATTTATGTAGGCTTAGCTGGTAACGTCTATGATGTAACCGCTAACAGAGGTACTTATGGACCCCTGGGATCTTATTCATTTTTCGCGGGTAAAGATGCAGCCAGAGCTTATATTACGGGTTGCTTTCAAACCGATTTGACTCACGACTTGCGTGGAATTGATCCAGACCAGGCCGCTGCTGATATTGAAGGATGGAAGAGATTCTACGAAAAGAATCCAAAATACTGGTTTGTAGGACATGTGCACCATGGACCATTAACAGGTGAACCTCCTGAGCCTTGTTCAGGTAGAAGGAAGCCTGTTTGACTACCTACCTTCCCAGTTGCTATTTGTGTGATTAATATATATATATATATATATAGATATATTATTATTATTATTATTATTATTATTATTATTATTATTATTATTATTATTATT
>JAJMBN010000262.1:0-16632 GCA_030572735.1 Sugiyamaella mastotermitis
TAATATTGGTTTAAAACCAAAAAAAAAAAAAAAAAAAAAAAAAAGATAAACGTTTTTAATAGTGAATATTTCTAGACGATCTACTTGATATAAAACTAATAACCCATAGATTTGTGTGTTTATTACAAGTGTTATTGCACAGGATGGATATTTTGCTATAACAGGGGATTTCAAATGTATAGTTAGTGGTTCCAAGTTATGAACTCAATAGTTAGGTAACGTTACAGATTCTGACGCGCATAGAAGATTGGTGGTTGCAGCTGCTAAGCTATAAGTTAGCTAGCTGTGTTAGATTGCGCTGTGCAATATGGCGTGCCGCAAGTGTTAAATAACCTGTCATAAAACAGTTACAGTTAACTAACTTAACTTTACTTAACTTAAGTCAAGTAAGTAATTAAGTTGGGCCGGGGCAACCCTGGGGCAGGGGGGCCGTTCGGTGACCTTGGCCGAAACACAAGCCTAAGCCAAACGTAATCTTAAATGGATCGATACTGTAGGTCTAGGGACTAACTGACCAGGGCTATTAAATAGGAAAAATCACGAAGGCGTACTAATAATAATAATAATAATAATAATATAATTTTATTATTTTTCAACAAATGATTTTAAAAAAATTAAGGTGCAGGAGCTAGATAATCATTATGAAGTTTTGTTGATATACTAAATGTCAACAGGAATGTGTTCAAGCATTGAGGACCACTTTTCACATCTCAAATTACATATGTTATGATAATACATTCGAGCCTATCGGTTCTAAGGCTCCACTATTACTACTATAAGTGGGCCATGTAGCTCAACTCAAATGGTAAATTTTCTTTTGGATACCGTGCTAGACATATAGTAGAGTAAAGTATATACTACTACTGTAGATTCATGTAACTTGTTAACAAAAGTTAGTAGTTGGATCGACATGTTAACTAAGTTGGGGTTTGTAGTGGTTGTAGCCAGCAGGGTCTATGCAGTTGACAAGGTTATGAGTACCTAGATCTTTAGATAAGCAGGGAAAGTTCTTTTGGAATTCAGGTTCATTTGAGCGAGGATACCTCCTGAAGTCAATTCAATGTTGCTAGCCGTCTATATGCAACCTAGAACCAATTACTCAAATAACAATTACAATGTATATTCAAATCAATTGAACTTGACAACTAATTTTTATCAGCTTTTAATTGACATCTATTATTAGTTGCTCCTCGAGAAATCCAAATTTTCACACCGGAATTATTGATTTTGAAACAATCGACGGTTATTTTTCTTGAAATTATAGGCGCATAGATCTTCGGCATGGGTGGGCCTCATCCAGAAATCTGCGCTGGCGAATGCTATATCAGTAACTAGTTACTGTAACCTTGCAGATCGCACCAGTTCAAGGCAAATTAGTTGCTTGAACGAACCACAGATCGCGTCAGTATTGGGTACCAAAGTCCCTGTAACCGTAACCGTAAAGTTAAGTTAGCTTAAAATGCCTGCCCCACGTACCAGTTAAAGATAGATCTATTAAATGTGTATAGGTGACGACTACTTTTACGGCTGTCTCATTCATAAACTATGATATATATCAATATAAAAAGCAACAGGTTCAACTCTATAATAGATGTTAGTTTTAATCATACCCTATTAGTTCTAACTGCTTACCTGATCAATATTAAATCGTTGTTATCAAAGGAGGACTTAATTAAATTAATTACATGCACCATTGGTTTCTAATAGTAATCATTGGTTGCTAAACCGAACCAGTTTTAACGTGATTATTATCTCTACACAGGCTTGTATCTTAGTTAATCACTATAGTAACTTTAATAGGACTCTCAACGGCTAACAGTTAGCTGTTTCATCTTCCAAGTAAGTTTGCCCCACCATCGATGATAATCGCTATTGGAGAAAGATTAATGTCTCGGTACTTTTCAATAGCCGGCCAATCTCAAGTCTAACTATAGCATCTGCATCTAAATCCAGAAACTTTCATGTTGCTCAATTGATCCAACTATACCTAGCGTTTAAACGGCGCTATTATTTTTCTGACGTGGTCCTCACTACAGTGTAGTATGGACAGTTTTAATAGATATATGTATTAATACATGAGCAACTCAAATGGGTCATACAACTGTAGTCCTAATGATCCCTCGTCAATCCGGCAATCAAACTGAATTACTTCTGACATGATAAATAAACGCTTGGCCCACTCTTTTTCAAACACTATCCCAGCTGAATATCGTATAACCGTTTGATAATCCCTGTATCGTTTCAAAGGTGTTTCCTCGGTTCATCATCCACGATCTAATTAGAGTTCGACTAGCTAGTCTAGGAGTTTTGCATTTTACTTCATCAACCGAACTTTTTCTGCCGAATTTAAGGTCTGTGCATTTAATTAGCATGAAATCAAATGATCATGCTAATCGCTTGATTTGAACAAATTTTGCTGGTGTTGATAATAAATTATTAATAATTTTGCATTAAGATGTGCATGTTAAATTTCAAATATAATTTCAATTTTAATTTTACAATGTACAATAAATTTCTTGTTCCGATTTTTGTAGGTAATAATGGTTAGCATTTTAGGTACATATCATAATCTGAGGCGGAAATAGCTTGTCGAAATTTTGAAGTTTATGAATTATGAAGCACGATCCTCTAGTCTAGACTCTAGTATACCAGTTCTAAGTAACTGTAAAACCTTCAAAATCAATATTTCTTGCTTACTGTATTAAGTTCTACAAACCCCGGTGAATCTTTCTATGCTTGAAGTTTCCAATTTTATCACACTAGCCAGAATCAAGAGTTAATCTCGCGGCTCCAGTTCGAGCTCAAACCAGATTAAGCTTGCTCTTACGCAAGCCTATACCTTCCCATACAGGAATCTACCCAGTAGACCTTGGATTTATGGCTGTACACTGTAAGTTTGTAACTGTACCCCGCTATTTGGACTAGGAACCGGTAAATTTTTATGTGGGGAATCCAAACTAACCGAGGATCCTTCTAAAAGTTGAGCTTCATTTAAAATTTTAATAGCCCAAGGGAAAAAAAAGAAACTAAAACAAATATTAAAAAGAAAAAAGACAAACTGTAGTTCAAACTTCTCTGTCTATTCTAATATTTTACAACTTTGATATCTGTCAATACAGATCTACAGAACAAAGTTTAAACAATCACCTCCTGCTGAAATCCATGATCTACAATCATCAAAAACAGAGTACATTAAACTAATCACAAATCTACATGTACAAAAAACGAATTAATAGTGGGGTTAACCTAACAGCGTTTTTTATACGCCTCCACCCATTTTACCGAACTGAAAAACATTGGCTGCATTATTAGCCACAGAACCAGCACCTGATACAGAAGCAGAATTTGAACCAGTAGCCGAATTTGCACTGGGCTGAACTGATGATGCACCAGAGCTCGAGTTTGTATTAGTCAAAGCCTCTTCTGCCTCAAGGCCTTCTCCTAGTCCAAACAGGCAATTTCGGACCTTTGCTAAATTAGAATCTCCTAATGCTCGCTTGATCTCAAAAAAACATCCACTAGTAATTAATGCATCATTTCCTGCTTGGTTTAGTCCATTACTATTATTTGGTAATCCTCCCAATTGTCGGATACCAAAGTCCTCGGCCACTTCTGTTAATTGACTCTTATTAGACAATTTAAAAGTTTTGGTAATGTACTTGATATCCCACACAATAGGAAAATATGTCTTCAGAGTTTTAATAAACCCACGCTCTTCGACTGGTACTTCTTTGTTGACCATAATCGATAATAAATATCCTAAATCATAACCACTATGAAAGGTGATCCAATTCACATTGTCATCCAACAACAATCCACTGCTGATCAATAATTCTCCAAATAGAAATGGATCTATGCCTTCTAATTCATGCTTCGAGAAATCAATACCACTTTGTCTTAGTAATTCAACTCCATCTTGAGAATACATATCTTGTTGTAAGTTAAATTGGAAATTGAATTGCCAAGTACCTCCTCCAAGAGGCTGATTTCCAAATTCATCATTAAGAGTGATTCCTATTTGGATCACTTGTAAAATATCTACATTAGATCGTAATGTTTGATAATGGTATTCTGAGGTACTCTTAAATGTACCAATAGGTCTAGCCACTATACCCGGGAACTTGCTATCAACAGAGATATAGTTGTATCTTTCAACTAACTCTCGCAAGATACCAACTTGTTCTTCCAAGTTCCATTTCCAAACATTAATAATTCCTGGGAATCCTGGGAACCCTGCTGATTGTGCTGCAGGTGCTGCAACACCTGGTACTGATCCATTATTAGACACACCTGCCATTAATCCATTGCCCAAACCAGCTGCGCCAGGAATACCTCCATAAGAAGTGTAGTTTGCTTGTCCAGCTCCATTTAAATTTAGGCTTTGGTCTTGTAATCTTTGATACATATGCTGTTGTTGTTGAGTCAATCTCTGAGCTTGCGCTTGAGATTGTTGTTGTTGTTGTTGTTGTTGCTGATGTTGCTGTTGCTGTTGCGATTGAGGTAATGGAGGCTGTTGCTGTAATCCATATCCAACAGGTCCCGAACTTCCAATAAATTGATTATTCTGGCTTCCTTGTTGTAAAGGAACACCGTTTCCTGCCAACATCACCCCAGGTCCACCAGTTCGGGACTGAGGAAATGTTGACGCTCTCATCATTATATTATTCTATAGCGTCAATTTCAAAGCGTTCTATACAAATCAAAATGATCCCCCAATTATACCAAATAGAGCTAAGTTACTATTAAATATAATATGATTTTAGTAATTACTGGATCAATAAGAATTTGCACAATTCAAAAATAAAAGATACACCGTTGTTAAATGTAGAACCAAGCTCAAGTCGTGGAATTCCAAGATTTTACGTGCACGTGATATACCCTTATCGACACATCAGACACTATTCATAAAAAAATCAATAGCTTACTGTGAACTTTTTGGAAACATTGTATAATTTTGAAATTAAATATCGAAATTAAATTAACGATCTGATGATCTAAGGAATACGTATTCATCACTCTATGATTTACGTCCATCTATAATATATATATATATATGTCTTTTAGTTGGCAATGTGGGCAACAGATAATTCACCTCTGGCAGCAACACCACCGTTCTTTTGCTCTCTAGCAGCAATTTGTAATTTTAATTCTCTAGTAATGTTTAAAACAACTTCAACCTTACTTCCTCCAGTAATATCCTTGAGAGCGAGTTCAGCCAACTTAGTAGAGGCCTTGATAACTTTAGTTCTGATCTCCTCATCCTCCTCATCTTCACTCCAGTCAGATTCGTCATCGTCTTCTTCAACCTTAGGCTTCTCCTCCTTTTCCACCTTAGTGACAACAATTTCACTTTGTCCTTCGTAAATAGATAATAAAACACTAGCAGCTTCATTGGGGGTGTCAAGAACAACAGTCTTTCTGATAGGAAGAGAAGTGTTCTCCTCAATGATAGTGATGAATTTGTCCTCACTGATCTTTAAGCCAATAGGCTTGGTAGTGTGAGGGGCAACAGTGACAACAGCTTGAAGAGACTCGTTAATCTCGTCATCATCGTAAGCGGAAACTAAAGAAGCTTGAATAGCAGCACCTCTGGCAATAGTCTCATCTGTTTGCAAAGCCTTAGTGTCCAAACTGGGGGCAACAATTTTGGTAACCTTCTCGTCGAAAATAGCAGCAATAGAAGAAGCAACCTTGGGGATAGCAGAAGTACCACCAACAAGGAGAACCTCATCAACATCAAGAACATCAAGATCAGCCTTCTTGATTAACTCCTCAGTGAAGCTAACAAACTTGTTGAAAACTGGTCTACCAGTTAACTCAAATCTAAGTCTGTTAATAGAAGAGTTATAATCAATACCTTGAGTAACAGACTCAATACCTAAACTGGCACTTTGAGTGTTACTAAGAGTCTTCTTGACAGCTTCAGCTTCAGCAGTAAGCTTAGCAATAGCTCTGGTATCCTTCTTGGGGTCAACACCGTGTTGCTTCTCAAAGTCCTTGGCAAAGAAATCAACCAAAGCCTCGTCAAGCTTCTTACCACCTAGTTCATAGTCGTGTAAAGTAGCAAGGATAGTAAAGATACCACCTCGACTGGCAATAATAGCACCGTCACTTCTGGATCCACCAAAGTCAACAACAGCGTAAGTCTTGTCTTCAGGGGTAGCACCAGTAGAATTAGCAGAAACATGAGCGAGCAAAGCAGCAGTAGGCTCATTAATAACTTGAAGGATCTTCAAGTTAGCGTCCTTGGCAGCAGCAACAATTGCTTGTCTTCTGGCCTCGTTATAGTCGGTAGGGACAGCAATGACAGCACCATCAATTGGCTTACCAATGAAATCAGCAGCAGATTCTCTCAATCTGTCAAGGTGTCTGACAGCAATTTGGTGAGCACTGATAGGGTGGGCTTCCTTGACCTCACCAGTCTCTTCGTCATCAAACTCAGTCTTCAAAGAGAAACTGGTGACACCATCAGCATTAACAGGGTGAGCAGAAGTGTGTGAGTTAGTAGGATCAATCTTGTCGAAATCAACTCCTAAAAAGTCTCTGAAGTAAGCAACAGTGTTCTTAGAGTTTCTGATAAGTTGGTTCTTGGCTTGGACTCCGTGGTATTCGTCAGATCCAACATAAGAGATGATAGAAGGAATGGCTCGGTCACCATCTTGGTTGGCAATGAGTTCAACCTTTCCATCCTTCTCAAATGCAATAGAAGATGAAGTATTACCGAAAGCAATACCAATAACAGTATTATATTCTTTAGACATTTTGATTATCAATCTGTATTGATCTTTAGTACTTAGTCTAGAAAGAAAAAAAATAAAGGATTTTTTAAATTTCAAGGTTAGGAACCTGAGGCGGGCACGTTTAAATGCGTAAGCTGGCTGCTAAGTCAGCAGAGTTACACTAAGTTACTACTGTAAGTTACTGTACTTGTTTGGTTGGTGCGGCTGCAATTAGCTCTTGATTAGTCCAGTTTTAAATCTACTGGTAATATACCAATAAACCTGATAGTTCTGGATACAACCGATCAGATCGTTTTCAAGACACTAGTTAATGATATAAACATGGAAATAGATACATTCCCGGCCAAGTTTAAAAAGGAGCCGGGCATTATCCAACTCAATGCTGCTCAGCGAGTGTTGACTTGGAATTCCAACGTACAAGGCTCTACCAAAGGGCCAGTACGCATCGAGTTGGTTAATGTGCCTCGTAAGTAATTCGAATGGTTATTTTATGTGGATCGTTAGCTAATTAATTAGAAATTCGAGCCACTGGTGCAAATGCTGATGTTGCCAAACTCAAAATCTCTTCTACTGACGAAGGGAAGGATTCTAAAGAGTATACATTTGTTTTCGATGAACGAGACAACATGGAGGCAGTTAAAGTCAGCCTACAAAAATTATTTTCTGATATTAGAGGGACTAGTACAGCAGCTGGTACTACAAATGGAAATGCCAATGGAACTGGAGCACCGTCAGCAGGCGTCAGTACTACTCCAGAACCTCAAGCTCGTCAAGCTATAGTAGATTTAGACGCTAAAACACTTTTGAGTAATACTAAATTACAACAAGATCTTTTAAAAGATAACAAAGATCTGATGAGAACGTTTCGTGAAACAGTTATCCAGGGTGGAGCTACAGACAAGTCGTTTTGGGGCATTCGAATCAATATGTTAAGAGCTTACGCATTAACAAGCTCTCAAAAGAGAGGTGCTTATAACGTATTAGGAACAATTAAACCTACAGCTGGTATTGATAACCAAATCAATGTTTCATTAACTCGAGAAAAGATCCATGATATTTTCGAGCAATACCCTATTGTTCAACAAGCCTATAATGATAATGTGCCTTCTACAATGGGTGAAGGAAATTTTTGGGAGAGATTTTTTTTATCCAGATTATACCGTCGATTAAGAGGTGAAAAGGTCCCAACTAATCATGTAATTGATCCTATTTTAGATTTAAAGTATTTGGGTCAGTATGAAGATCAACAAGAAGACTTATATACCAACCGAATCTCTGGTACTAGCAAACGAGTGGTAGCTGAAGAACCAGAAGGTTCAGATGCTAAAAAGACTCGAATTGACGAGGAAATACCCAATATACGAGTACCACAGTACTTGGATATTGCAGGAAATGAAGAAAATGATCCTCAGACATTAGGTAATAGACCTGATATTACCATGCAACCAGGTAGATCAGATACCCATACTATCTCGTTGATTCGATCTATGAATAGTTTGAGTCAGCGTATGCTTTATGGAAGTTCACTGCCAAGATTTTCTAGTAACAATGAAGATGAAGTATTAAGATATGAGTTAAATTTAAAGGATTTAGAGACTGCTAAAGCTTTAGACGATTATGTTCCACTGAAAGTAGCCAGTGATACTAATAACAGCACCAAAAATTCATTTGTTGAGACTGAACAAATTACTAGAGCTCTTTTTACTGAACTTTCATCTCAACTTCATACAGAGATCGATCTGACTCAAGTCAGCACCTATTCGGAAGATATCAATGCTGCGGTTGATCATGTATCAGCTACTATTGAATTGAGAGCAAGAGAGTCTTCCGACAATAGATTTAAATGGGAAGGTGAATCTGAGAAGCGACTCTTAGACCAGGTAGAAATTACTCATGCTACTTCGATTGAATTTCTTCGTCATTTTTGGATTAGTTTTTTGTCAGGAGATGCAGCACAGGCTGCAACTCTAGTAAAGTTAGTTGCCAGTCTTCATAAAAGTTTGGAGCGAATAAATGCTGTTGTGAATGGAGCACCTACAGCAGCAGATCAGGGTCGTGTTAAGCATTCGTTAGGGCCTTTATCGATCCAAATACAAACTGCTATCGCTAAATATGATGAAGCAGTAAAGGAATCCGAAAACCAACAGCCATCTACACCAATCCCTTAAAACCTAAATGTTCTAATCTTCTAGTTTTGCATTACGATAGTTCATTGTATATAAGCATTATTTATAATATTTATGATAGGCCATTAGCGGCCTTGAACTGATCCCAGGATTTGTTCAATGTAATAAATACCCCTTCAGCAATCATCTTATTTTCAGTACTGGTCTCATTAGATACCTTATCTGGATGAGTTCGTGCAACTGCTTTCATGTATGCTAATTTAACCTTTTTAGGAAGGACCAACTCTGCCAATGACACCTTCTTCCAGCCTGCTTCAGGCCACAAAATAGTATCCAGAGATCCGAGCAAAGCTCGTAAATTGTCTTCTTTACCATGTCTCCAAGTTTCGAGTCGTGAGTTAACACTATCAAGTAAAGCATACCTTTCTTTATCGGTCTTTTCAGCTTCTTTATGAGTATTTTGGACTCTGGCAAGAGCTGCTTTACCAGCCGCTGACGTAGGTCCTGCTGATGAAGATGATTTAGGAACCGAAGGTTGAGCAATAGCAGGTACAGGTACAGGCTTGGGTTTTGGTTGTAATTGTGCTTGACAACGTCTTTTACCATCAATAGCTGTTTTGTTTGAAAATCCATTATTTAATAATAGATTCCAAGATTCAAGTGCGTCATTAAATTTTTCCAAGTGTTCAAAAGCTTCCGCTCGTCGAATCACCACTTTTGACCAGATATCTTTCAAAGACTTTCCAGGTTCTGCTTCTTCTCCCACACCTAGACCTGGGCCAATAATAAGAATTGCTTCATCTGTAGCCGCAACTGCAGACTTAGAATCACCACATTTGAGATGTCCAGCAGCAAGGTTGGACAAAATAATAGTTCGTAAAAGGTGTTTGGGAGGAATCGATTGTAATGCTTGAGAGTAATGAGTAACCGCTTGAGTGAAATCACCTCTGGTAAAAGCCTCCTTTCCAGCATCTCTAGCAGAATTAGACATTTGTAATGCAGTAGGAGAGATTGATACAGGATCTCTTCTGGGGATTTTCGGCTTTGGAGTTGGAGCAGGAGATGGCATTACTGCAGGAGTTGAACGTCCCGAAGCAGGAATTGAAGAAGGGGCTGGGGATGGAGTAGCACTTGGTCTAGCTCGTCTTCTAGCAGAAGATACATACATTGAATCTTCGTCATCAATAAGATCCTTTTTACCTTGTTGGCTTAATGTCTTCTGTCTCTCTCGTAAGAGTTGAGCTCTACTTAAAGCTGGAGCAGGAGTAGAAGAAGGAGTAGATGATCTTGACACAGATTCAGTTGGTCGTAGTGGTAAAGGCTTTTCATCTGTTAGATCATCTCTGAAAGTTTCAGCAGGCTTATGGCGTCTGGATTGAAATTGTGGTAAATCAAATACTGGATCATTTGGTTCAAATTGCTGTCTATGTGAATTTTTCTTTACTCGGGGTGCTTCACTCTCCAACATCATTGCTTCTCTAGTAGCTTGAGCCTCAGAATCTGTACTTTCACTGGGGCTTTCCGTATCCATATCAGTTCTAAATGCCCCTTTTCTCTCATATCTTTGGGAATCGCGCATCCAAGCGGGACTACCATCTTTTGTTGGTTGATTAGAATATTGCTCAATAGCTTTAGCAATATTTTTTCGGCCATAACTCAAAAAGCTACCTGCCTTAGAGATGAATTGTTGGGAAAAGTCCTGTGCAAGTTTACCAATATCTTGGTCTCCATATTCAGCTGATCTGTTCTGCCTACTAGGAGGTGGTCTGGGAGGTGCCGCTCTTTGAGATTGACCAGTAGCTCTAGCATGTGCTTCATCCATTAAAATATCAACTGCTTGTCTAACATCAAGTCCTGAATTGGTTTGTGAAAGAGCATGTTTTGCTTGTTCTATAGAAAATCCCATATCCACCAACTCTGCAATATATGGGTCACGAGGATCAGACTTTGCAGCAGGTCTTCTTGAAGAAGACGAATCTGAGAATCCAGCAGGGCTTGAGCTTTCTTGTCGAGACGGAGGACTGTAATGTCGACTTGGAGGGGTATCTACTTCAGACGAAAACGTGGACTGAGGTTGTGGACTTGGTGACGCCTCGATCACAACTGGCTTTGGGGGTGGAGGAGGTTTGTTAAATACTTCAAATAAATCATCGATATTGTCTTCAGTTGATTTAGGCTGAGAAGTAGTAGGTAGTGGAGCACTAGGCGGTATCGAACCTGTTCCAAGAAGTTCATAATCTGACATTGAGCCAGATAATAAGTCGATTCCTGACCACGCATCGTTGCTGTTCTTCGAACAATTGGAAGAACTACCTACTTGTTGAGTTGCCAAATATTTCTGTCGCTCATGTAAAGACATTGACTCTAATTTCTTGGGTTTATTAGAAGCACCAGTCAAATTGGCAAACGAATCAAATGCTGATCCAGATCCAGATCCAGGGGCAGGAGTAGCAGGTTTACTGGATGCCCGAGACGTATTCAAGGACCCAGGATTCGATCCATTATTGGATCCGTTTCCCCATTGCAAATTAGAAAAGCTATCCATGCTAAAAATAAGCTGCTGTTGAGAAAACAATGGGGTCAAAATTACAATTTCCAGCCTGTCAACATGAACAATAAACATATAAACAGCCAGCAGCTCGGTATGTTTGTATGGGGTTGGGGTTGATTTGCAACCGAAAAGACACGGTTATGAAGAAATAGAAATAGACAAAGAAATAAACTAAGAAAGTAGAAAAAAAATAATATAAAAAGAATCAATATTTGTATAGACTAATTAAAATGAATAATATTAACAAAAAAAAAAAAGACTCCAGGGCTGTTGTGTGCTTCAAGTCATTGGAGAATGAATGTTTCAGAACATGCACTAACATGACTAAACTAAAAAGTAACAATAGTCTATTACACAGATATATAATATATATGATTTTTAAGTTTTATAAATAATGCTGGTAATTATAGTAATTACCATTCGGATTCGCCAGATGCTCTTGAAAATACATAATCTTTACCGTTAATGTTAGCTACACCGTCTTTGAGGACATACTTCCACTTATTCTTCACCCTTTGCACTTTATCATATAAGCAAAGCATAATCATTCCTCCTTCATCATCTTCATCCTCAGCTCCTGAATTCAGTTCATCGTCTTCGGAATCATCTAAATCTGAATTTAAACCATCAGAGTCTCCTGAACCATCTGCTTGAGTGATTTGCCCTCCTCCAGGAAGAACAAGTCCAGCTGTGCTAGTAGTACCACCTCCTGGAAGCACTAATCCACCATTAACAACGGGAGTTGAAATACTAGGAGCATTAGTATATGGGTATGAATTAGAATCTGGCTCTGGTTTGATAGTGACACCAGTATTCAATTGTTGTTGAGGAGCCGGTATACTGGTAGCTGCTGGTACTGGTGCAGTAGTAGCAGCAGGTGCAATACCATTTCCATTAACAGCTACTGAACTATCATAGTATCCATTATCAATGGGAACAACGACTGGATCAGGCTGGTCCCATGGTAATTTGGCAACCTTGAAGGAACTCAGTCTCTCTTTCCAAATGTGCATTAATTCTTGTAAAGTAGCATCATCAATACCGCTATCTTCGAAATCAATCTTGGAATCGGCAATCACCGCATCGATGACATCACCATATAACTTTCCAACTACTTCGTTTGACATTATTAAGATTATTAATATTATTGGGGTTTTCCTGAATTTTCTTTGATATTATTGAACCGGCCTTAATCCGGACTGATTTCTTTTCTGTTTTGCCGTTGATTGATAAGCACTGATAACTCGTCAAAATTTCTTATCCAACCTTTAAATTTTTACTCAAAAACTGATTTTTCAAAATACAACCTTTTAACACATTGATTATTCACTAGTTTTGTGACCTTTTTCCCTGATGAACAAATTATGCTGAAGATATTTCTTAAGTTTTGCCCCCAAAAGGTGATGTTACAAGGTAAAGAGCAAATTCTCTGGTATAGGTATCGTCCGATACTCAAGGTTACTTCCCAGTACATTTTGTCCTAAGTCATGTGATGCGTTCAGCCGCTCTTCACATTACATGCGTAATACATGTATACGCTGCATAGTGATAAGATGTCAAAATCATGTATGAACTATCAAAGATATTTAAATTTTTCGCTAAAGTATAGATTTGTTATAAATAGTTAAAATGTAGTGAAATGTTGACCTTTAAGTTAGGCTTCTGAAAGTCGAGTGTGGTCTTAATTCATGTGTCCTTGAAAGAGGTGTTCGTGTCAGTAACGATGAGAAGAAACATGCTGCTGAATCTCAGCTTCTGCCTCTATGTTGCTATAACACACCTAAATTCTAGAAATTCAGAAATTCAGATTCAAAGTTCCTAATAGCATATTCGGTTGCTCTAGTTGAGATTTGAATTTTTCATTGTAACAAGATGAAGTTATCCTGGCATCTAAAACTTCCGGCTTGAGTAGCCAAGGTATCTGATACGGTTAGCCTTATAGCATTCTTGCAGTTGAATATCTGATCTCTCACTATTGGTGGTTGGACTCATATTATATATATCACCAATCTTTTCTACACTCAAATTCCTAAAATATCAGTATTAAACAGAAATCAAGTCATGTGGACTAGTAAATATCCTTCCTTCTTCTATATAGTTGATAGAGTTCCTACTTACATTGAGCTGGATGCTATATTTTCAGCCAGTATCATAATCTGTATTGCCTTTTCTTTATCGATTATATTACTATATATCTAAAGGAATGAAGTTAGAAGCAATAGAGCTTGAATTCCCAAGAGTCAGAATAAGTTATTAAGTATTAAAAAATTATTGATTGGTTTTATAGAAAAATATGAGAGCATTAAAGCTGAAGCGAAATCTTCTACGGTTTATAGCAGAAACTTCTAGGGCACATGTGATTACACAAAAAAATCTAAAAATAGTTTTATATTTCTAAGATGCTTGTAATAAATATATCTAACATCTAGGGTGATTTCTTGATAAGTCCTCTGGAAGCAAGGTCAGCGAGGAAATCATTTACACTAGTGTTAAGATCAATCGAGTCAAGTATGATATCTTGCTTAGTCTTAGTGTTATCAATAGTGTAAAGATTCTTCAAAATTTCTTGAGCAGAAATAGATCGATCCACTTCAAGATCTTTGAACTCAGCATATCCAGAAGACTTGAAGATCTCAACAAGATCTTTACCAATAAATTGTGAGGTTCCAATCAACCATCTCTTATTAGCACTGTTAGGCTGTTGAATTGAAAGTATATGAGCTTTGGCTACATCTCTAACATCAATAAAGTAAGCATCAAAATCTTGGGACATCTTGGAAATTCCTGCATTGTACATAATACCGGTGGATGAAGGGAGAGATTGGAGGCTGTTAAGTTCACCCACAACTGGCCCAAACAAGAAAGGAGGAAGAATAGCAGTAGCGGTGAAATTCGGCTTTTCTTCCTTAATGAAATCCCACAATGCTTGTTCAGCGGCCTTCTTGGAATATCCATAGGCAATGAAACCTCCTTCATTAACATCTTGTTCAGTTAATGTATTCCAAGAATCTTCAGTCATGACAAATCCAGGTGAAGATCGCATAGACGCAGCAGCAACAGAAGATGTAAATGAAACCTTCTTAACATTTGGTCCAAATGCCTTAATGGATCTCAAGAGATTAATAGTACCGAATTTAGCAGGCTCAACAACTTCCTTCAATGGGTCTTTTGCACCTGCAATGATAACAGGAGAAACAGTGTGGATAACACTAGAGATATCTGCATGTTTTTTAAAAATGTCATCATAAGCTCCATCAGCAATAACATCACTTACATAAGACACCTCTATTAATTTTCCAGTTTGAGATACCCTTGCTAGATTAAGAGCAGATGTAGCTTTACATTCATTTCTAACGGTAGTGATAACTTGGTATCCTTGCTCGAGCAATTGTTTGAGAATGTTTAAAGCGAGGTACCCACTACCTCCGGTAAGCAAGACTTTTTCAGCACTATGAAACATTTTCTATTCAGACCTTTTCAATTACAGTAAGTCAGTTGATTGATTGGGTTTTTATTTGATTATATACTTTAATGTAGCTGTTAATAATAGTTTTTAACCTACCGCGCTGATCCAAGTCCGCGGATGAAGCTGCATATTTTTCAGCACATACCGGGGATAAGCTCAACTTTATTATAGCAAAAATACTGCAACTAGTTACTGGCTTTGTCAACTATTTGCGGAATGGAAAGATGGGTAATAGTGTAGATGAAGCTTTCGGTTTTATTACTAATATGTATATGTTAAACAATTATGTATAGCAACATGAAATATCCAAAGTTGAAAAGTTGAGTCCTCGGACTCGACATGTTCTAGCCTCAGGGCTTTCGTCTCCAAGATTCTCATAATACTCACACATACGAACTAGCCAATAGACACACGAGTTGTACGACTATTAAATTATGAAATATAAAAATAGACTAACTTGGCTACAGTATAATGGGATTAGAATAATACAGTAATATAAGACTATGGTCCGTGGATAACTAATCCGGTATGATTATAGGAAACTCATAATTATGGGCTCATTGAGATCTGCAGCGCAGATACACCGGAAATTATTCGTGTGGACTCTCCAGACAAGTGGTTTATATTATACCATCTAATTCAATATTAATATAAAAGAATCTAACAGGTCATAAAATATATTTGCCAGCCAATTTAATAATGATCAACAAATTTCTAGAATATCTATTCCATCTAGCAATATTTATTACATTTGTGATATTTATGAGCTCTATTAATGAGCTGTATCTGGTGTTGACGGATTCCAAATCCAAACCGAAAACAACTTTACAATTTGGTAACATATCGCTGGATATCAAAGAACAGGATATTCAAGTCATGAAGAAAGAACGACTCAAGATAATAAACTCAATATCTAATTTTAACTACCCACATGAATTGTCAGAAACACTTGATGCAATAGTGGCTGGTCCATCAATAGAAGATGAAGACTATATCAGTTACAACCTGGATCTCGTTACGCTTACGAGTATTGCAGTTAGCCTGTCAAGCAATGAGCCAGATGCGGATATTTTAAAAAAATTTAGAGAATGCTGCCGGTATAAGTTGCCAAAGAAGCTTGTTTGGGGTACATATAAGCCTGAAATGACCATTGCTCAGCTTCGATTCCTGATTACTGCCTGTTCGGATGATAGTTTTATCGATGAAGATTGGATGCAAGGGGTATACGAATGGCTATGGGATATTCGAGAATCCAATATTGGTCTATTTTCTTCTCCCAAGATCAAGTCTCTTATCCAGACATTTGTTGTGGGATTAGCTCATCGAGCTGATATTGCAAATGGATGCGCTAAGCCATTTGATATAATCAATACTTGGTGGAATGAGAGCTGTAAACTGTGGAAAAATCTTCATTTATTTTCTTAGAAATAGTTAAACTTAATTTTTGTTTTTATTATTTCAACTCGTTTTAATTTTTTTTTTTAATAATTTTACTATTATTATTAGTTGTTTATTTATGGTTTAAAATACTTTGGTCGGAGGAAGAAGGCTAACTTCGCTTAATCTAAAGGTCTATACCACCGTTATTGGCCTTTAACCTGGCGTTAAGCCCAATTTCAAATTGAACTTGTACGAACGTTTCTACTAGTATGACATATTGTTAATATGGTAATTCTATTGTGGTAAACGTTTAAATGTTAGAGATGTGATTAGAGTGGGTTCCCACTCACTGGAAGCTACTGAACGAGA
>JAJMBN010000263.1:0-16515 GCA_030572735.1 Sugiyamaella mastotermitis
GACCCATACTAGACACCAATAGATCCGCGGAATAAGCTTGTTTCTGTTAATATATATACTCAGTTAAATGAAACCGATCATGGGTAGTTGTTCAGGTTCCAAGTTTGATTTATATTTCCTTTGTGGGTCTCCTAGGTAAGTCAGTGATGTTATTTGAGTTCGACACTATTGGAGCTTTGTTAGATAGTTAGCTAGTCTTTTTTTTCTTATTATTATTTAGATGGCTATCCTTTGTATTTTCATCAAGTCCATCCTCCCTTATTTTCCTTCATTCCGTTTTTATTATGCCATCTATTATTTTTATAATATATTGATTTTATGTGATATTCTTTTCAAATTTCAATTATTTAATTATTACCTCCCAGTTTAAATTATGCTGAATCAGCCCAAAAAGTTAGTATATACTGTAGTAGGCTGTCACAGAAGATCTTAAGACTCTTTTAAGTTAAGAGAGTGCGCATGCGGCTTACCCCTTATTAGTTATTACAGTTAGTGTTATGCCCATTTATTAAAAGTATATATACACAAACTGATTTTTGGAATGAGCCACTATTTAATAGTATTTAAGAAAAAGCAATTTTTCATATAAGATAAAAAACCGGGATTCCTCAATCTGCCTATTTATGGCTGTAGTAACTAAGTGGTTACTGTATATATGCTTTCTGGCACTTTGTCCCTTGCCCTATGTTATTGATTAATGCTCTTTTCGTGGATTCAATGTTTGTACCGGAAAAATGACATCGAAAGTTGATGAATGGCTTAATAACTCGTGAGTATACAATTTATTTCTTAGAATCTCGGACATCTTATTAAGTGTTAAGAATCGAGGATGATGTTATCGGATCTATCCTTGTCGATAGTTCATCAGGATTGAGTTTAGGGGTCAGAGGAGTTGCTAGTAATGATGATGCTCCTTATTTGAAATTGTTTGTTAGAGATCAGTCTGAAAACCAAGCAATTGCTGATTATAAGAACTAGTGAGTATTGGTCCATATATATATATATATATATATTAAGTGGATAGGAGTTATGTCTAATACGGTAGTTATGTTTACCTTCAAAAATCTGACAGTGTTGTTATTGGTCTTTATAAAAACAAGGTTGCTGCATCTACAGAGTCGACTTAACATGATAACTATTTGTCTCTATCAACAAATGTAATATTATATTGGAAATAATTTTAAACTTTATATTTATTTTAATACATTAAACTCCAGACAGGTAAGTTCTGGAGATTTCTTTTGCAAGTCTGATCCTAGCAGTCCTGATAACTTCCACAGTGGATTTGGACTCTAGATCCAGTCTCCAATCATTCTGATATATGGGGCCATCTAATTTGTATGATTCAATGGTCTGCTGTAATAATTTAGTGCCTTCGTCAAATGATTGTTTGGATCCATTCTCCCAAAGATCTAATGCTCCTATAATTGACACAACATCTTTAGTCGACAACACTCCACTTTTATCAGTTGCTAATAGCGGGAGGGCCATGCAAACCAGCACTGCAAAGAACTTGGTCGACAAGAATGGGAATCTTAATAATGTACAAATGAGCTTCGCCGCATCTGAATATAGTTCCTTTTTTAAGCTTTCAATAAGCTCTGCTAAAATAGCAAATGGAGCAATACATTCCCGAACAATAACTGGTAATTCAATTGATGAATCATGCTTGAGAACACCTAAAGTAACACTATCACAAACTACCTCTTGTTTAATTAATGTATCTTCAAATAATTTCCAAGCATGAGATCGTAGTGAATTACTATCTCCAGCTTTAGACAGAGCCAAGAATGCATCAACATAACAGTTGCCATGAAAATATTTTTGAGCAGCAATCCGATGGATACTTCTAGCAGACTCGTCTAGACCTAAGTGATTAGCGATTTCTAAAAGCCATTCCATTTCTTCCCAGTTTTTGAAATCGTATTTAGGTAAAAATTCTGCAACAATTCCTACTGCTTCATCGCTATTAATGTCTAACAACATCTCGACGCCTACCTTTGCAATATCATTACCATTTGCAAGGCAATCCTTTGCGTGATTCAAAACAAGTAAATCAGTAATTGGTGCATCGCTAGACAGTTCATTATATTCGTTCAAAAGACCCCGGAAGTGACAGAACTGAGATACAGTAGTAGCAATACCAACATCTAAAGACTCGATCTTTTGCAATGCATTCAGAATATCTCCTGATATAACTGATGCACATCCACTCTCCCAAACTAAAGTACTATCTATCTGAGACAAGCTTGTAATTTTTGTGAAGAATTCCCCAAGCCGGGCAGGGTTGGCATCTCTGAACTTAACAGCTGCTGCCAACGAGATAATCCAATTGTCATTAACCTCTATAATTGTATTAAGCTCTCCTTGTAAGATTCCAAAAAGAGTCATAAGTGAAACACGAAGGTTCTGATCTGGAATACTGCTAGCCCGATCCGATGCATTGATACATGAGTGTCTCCATGTCATAAAGTTGTAGTTGCCACTACCTGGGTACGACCGAAGTAAATCAATAGCCATCTTAATGCTATCTTGAGCATCAATATCTATATTAGTTGTGCCAGCTTCTGCAAGACTTGCAGCACAAGCATCTAATAACCCTCTACTGGCCCGGTCATAAATCATATTCCAGAAGAGAGGGTGGTCTATAGGAGGATTATGCTTCATCACCTCCTCAGTATCTTCAATCGTCCAACCTAAATCAACTCTATTAGCCCATTCACTGACTAATTCATCGAAATTCTGAAGGGTTTTAGGAGTCTGAAAGTAAACTGTAAAGAAACAAAAGACAATATTAAGTGCATCTCCAATATCAGTACCTTCAGAAGAGTCCAAAGCTATGTATGCTGCATCAAGATATTGTTCAAAGTGGTTGTGAATAATTTGTTCTCCATTCTGAGGGTTCTCGGCCAACTCTTTCTTGCAGCTATTAATGATTTCATATGAAGTTTTGACAAGTTGGCAATATTCTTTGCTAAATTCTCCGTTTGAAGGAACAGATGCCGGATATAACTTAAGGTCCTGTTCTAAAGCAGGTTGTTCATTAAATCCTTTATTATCTCTATCGATCCACGTCAGTCCTTCATTTGAACTAGGATTGAATTGGAACTTCAAAGTTCGCTTAGTATCTTTCCAGTCTTGTAGTCCTCCTTCAGGAATAGGAGCATCAGCAAGAACATCTTCGACGGGCTCCAAAATGGCGTCATCATCGACTTTATTACTAAGTTGATTCTCAGAACCAACAAAAACCTCTTCGATATCAGAGTCATCAATCGTAATAACATTTTCATTCAAATATTTATCCACATCAACAGGCTGGTTTCCAAATTGAGTGAAATCCAAGTTATCGGATGATTGATCTAAAGTTCCAGAGCCTGTTTCATTGGTAAATAATGACAGAGAATTGCTCGAATCTTTTGATTGTGATGAATTTAGACCAAAACCTTTGGAAGATATATCAGATTTAAAACCTCCGAACAAAGATTTAGATGGCTCTAACTTGGTCGTGGAATCAATACCACCAAAGGAAAATGCTGGCTTATCTTTGTTTACAGGTGCTGAATTCAAAATATTATGGGGTTTGACTTCGTCTAAATTGTTAGCACTGTTGTCTAAAGTTTCAAGGTCCAGTTTGTACTTGTACTTACCATCTTTCTCCTTCTGGCCAAAACTAAATGTACTGCTAGTACTAGCTTCGGTTGAGCCAATTCCAAAAGATGGTTTTTCATCCTTGGAAGTCTTGTTCAAATTTAAAAAATCAGGATTTTTGTCTCCGACTGTGGCAGCACCAAACTGGTTGGATTGATTTTTGTTATCTAATCCAAATGTTGGTTTATTAAGGCTCGATCCACTATTGACAGGAGCAGTAACAAATAGAACAGAAGCTTTATTGCTGTTAGACGTGCTCGGAGCATTGAACAAACTGGGTTTTTCACCGCTTGCTACAGTTTCAGTACTACCAAACAAGCTCGGTTTAGAAACATCTAAAGCACCAGAGGTACTAAATAAATTAGACATAGTTGTATTTTTCCCACTTGTAGTAGTAAATAAACTTGGTTTGGCATTATCAGAGCTTGTGATTGAACTGAATATGGAAGGAGCCTTGGTGCTGTCTAATGTGTTGCCAGTATTAAGCAACGGTATATCGCCAGAGTTGGTTGGTGCAAAATCGGTTTTAGCACCAAATAAACTTGGTTTAGTAGCACCAAAACTAAAAGATGGAAGATCCTTCTTGGGCTCTTCAGAAGGCTTGCTTGCAAATAGTGAGGGTGCTGCTGATGCTGTATTGTTTGCGCTAAAATTGAAGGTCGGTGCTGAACTGGTATTATTAGAGAGACCAAAAGAAGTCGACACCGGAGCTGATTTGGTATTAAGACTGAATTTAGGCAACTGGTTACTATCAGCAGGTTTAGCACCAAATAAACCTGACGAATTACTTAAACTTGATACAGGAGGCAGTTGATTAGATCCAGAACCCTGAAAAGAAAAACCAGTTGTCGGTATAGGTTGGTCAGCAGTTGTTTGATCAGATGCTGTAGATAAATTAGAATTTTGAAATGAGAATAGACGCTGAGTGGTCTGAGAATCTTCAGATCCATTCAATTTAGCTTGTGATCCAAACATATTGTTAGCATCACTGGCCGGCTGCCCAAACGAGACATTGTTGCCAAACGAGAAGAGCTTTTTAGGCTCATCCTTGTTACCTTGGTCACTGTTTCCAGAGGACATGGTAATACTAACCAGATAATACTATCTCTTGGAATCACGCGTTAAAGTTGCCAATTAAAGCAAGAGGTCGAAAAGGCTTATTGCTTTGTATGTAATGTAAAGTATACGCAGAACTTTTTTACGCGGCGGTAGATTTAGTGCATCGTGAACCATGGAGATGTGGTTTTCGAGCACATTACCCTCTCTCCACTAACAACTTAATATTGAAAAAAATCTAAAAATCTGGAGATTTTCATCACCATTAAAATGGTTCACAAACTTGATTTAAATTCTAGATTAAAAGCCTCATTAAGGCAGCCTAAAGAGCTTTTTTCATATTCTATAAATATAGATGGGAAGGTGCAATTTGATGATAGTTCATTAAGTTACTTCTACTTGCCAGAGAATGATATTGACCGACAGCTTGATTTTTCAGGAGGATTTAAAGACTTTATTCGAAAAGATGAATCTAAACCTTCGCATTTGAATACTTTATTACAGTCGTTAATAAACTATGAAAAAAAGACTAGTGCCAAATCAAAAGTTGAATTAATCACTTGGAGAGGAATTATGACCAAGTTGCTCTGTCTGCCGTATCAGAATAATGATGATATTGATCTGAATATTGTGAAATTTGATGGCCAGATCTTTATGGAAGAAGATTTCGATCTCGTTACTTCTAAAAAAAGACCAATGGGTCCTCGAGATGAAATAATGACTTACTGGGGTTATAAATTCGAAGCATTAGCCACAATCCGAAAGCCTTGGGCATTGTGTTCTAGACAAGAGTTGGAAGACCGGTTTACTAGACCAGTAAACAATATTGAACAATATATTTCAGTTGTACGAACTGGAGTGGGAAGTGTCAAAATGTTACTAGGAGGAGAAGTTGACTGTGTTAAAGATTATAAACCAGATCCACCTGAATCTCCTCTGTCACATTATGTTGAATTAAAGACTACAAGAGCCGTATTATCAGAAAAAGATGCATCTATATTTGAAAAAAAGCTATTAAAATCGTGGGCTCAATCTTTCTTAATAGGATGTCCAGAGATTGTTTATGGATTCCGGGATGAGCAAGGTATATTAAAGACTACCGAGCTGTTCAAAACTGAAGAGATACCTTCACTTGTCAAAAATTCTAAATTTACACCAGACAACCGGAAATGGAATGGAATGGAAGCTATTGCATTTTATGGTGCTATAGTAAACTGGATTCAACAGATTGTTGACTCAGAGCCTGAAGGTACAAAATGGAGACTTTCTGTTAGAAATGGAAGTCGAGATGTCCTATTGGAGAGAAAGGATGATATCCCAGACTTTTTGTTACCAGAATTTGTTGAATGGAGAAACAGTCTTCATAATTAGAATGTGCTTTTTTTTCCTGGTATTATATATTTCACATAATGATAGATAGTATTTATTCAATTAAATTAATGAAATCATAAACGTCGTCGTCGTCTAGTAGAAGGAACTGGTACAGCTCTCTTTCTTGCAGAAGGCATAGGAGTTGAAGTATTGGTGGTAGCAGAATAATAATAAGCTCCTGGAGTTTGAGGTCCTAAAGGAGTTTGAGCATAGAATAATAATGGTTGTGGCTGAGGAGCCGGTGGAGTAGTAGGTTGTATGGAACTGTCATCGGCATTATTTGACTGACTAGTACGCTTCTTACCTTTCCCTTTAGATCGAAGTTGGGTTGTAAGATAGAACGCATAATTGACAATAAATATAGTTCCAATAAATGTAGTGAGGAGGAAAATCATTGACTTAAAGCCAATTGGATTTAAGAATCCTTCGATAATCTCACCAAATGTCTCAGCACTAACCTTTGCTCGTCCCACTACAGTAGGATCTTGATTCATACATTTTTCCCAAGTAGTACAGAATTTTTCAAGAGCTGGAACTCGTCGGCCAGGCATACAGTTGTTCTTCATGTATTCTTTACTGCATTGAGATATTTCTTGAAGGATTTCACTCGAGTATTCTTCGACCTTTTGATCAATATCATGTTTGACAGTAGACATAAATACATGAAAACAATAAATGATCAATCCCATAATAATCACATTAAATAAAACCTGAATATACGAAGCCATTATCATTGGTAATTGGGGATCCAGTAAAATATTTCTGGGTGCTATGTTTTCATATTGATTTCTTTCTCTTTCACTTGTTTGATGGGCATCTGTATTAATAGATTCCACTGTTGAATCATAAAAAAGCCTAGAGTCCTCAGAAACATCATAAGATGCTTGGGTATATTGTGTCTTTTTATTAGATCTGGTACTACTAGGGGCAGCTCTAGCATGTGTAGAATGATAGGGAGTAGACCTGCTCCTCGACTCTGTGTCTTCAAAGTCCTCCCATTCCTCATTACTAGTTAGAGGTTGGTTTTGGGATTCAAGAAGCTTCTTTGGTGGTTTTCTAACTGATACCATTGGTGATATACTTGAAAGAGAAGGTTCCGCACTGGATACTGGAGATCTGTACTTCTGTAACAGGTTTGTATAATTGGGTTGTCTTGCTGTATAGTTAGGTGACACAGGGATAACTCTAGAGCCAATTACTTGCTTTGTAGGACTAAACGAAACTGATCTCTTTGGGGGTACTTTTAGTTGTACGACCTCTATTGAAGAGATGTTTGAAGTTAAGGAGAGCTGCGAGGACCTCTTGGAACTAAGTACTAAGCTATTGACGCTAGGAGCAGCACTGCCGCTAGATGAACTTGAACTTGATGATACCGAGACTTGTTGCGTTAAAGCCTTGGGGGTTGATGTTCTTTGGGGAGCAATTGCAATCGATTTCACTTTTGACTGTTTTTCTGGTTTGGACGAAGCAAGTGAGAGAGCAGACTTGGATGTGAGGTTTTGCTTGCTAGGGATATCTTGATGTCGGGTATTGAGTTCAATATTCTGTAAAATGGCTCGCTTGTGTAAATCGGATTTTTCGGGACCAATTGGATCCCGTCTTTTTGGTTCGGGTGAGTGTACAGATGAAGAAACCGATGGAGAAGAGCTGGCAAGTGGTGTTGGAGAAACAGGGCCTGGAGATAACAATTGATCAGAGCTTTTTTGACTGCTAGGAGACGACGCTATACTGATAGGAGAGATAGGAGAAGAGCTTGATCTGTTCTCCGATAGATGTATTTTAGGGGTAGGAGAGTTCTGGTAGGCGTATGAAATCGAATCACTGGAACTGTTGATGATAAACTGAGAGTCGAGGACAAATTCAGAATCGTTGCCAACTGATGTGTCGAAGTTGATACTAGTATCCGTTATATCCCTCAGACTTTGACCACTATTTGTATTCATAATAAGTAATTTGGTACTGACCTTTTTTATATGTCAGATCCCCAGAAGATGATTAGTAAATATCGAATATTAATAGATGCACTATATATTAAATATTGATTATTTACATGTCTGTGTAACTTTTGTATACATTTCCTATTTGGGTAGTTAGTAGGGTAACACAATAAATAGAAGATGCATCTTTATGCCGCATCTGCGTATTGTACGGCTGTCATTACACTATCGACAATCTACAATCTACAATCTACAATCTATAATCCAAGATATGACTTTCAATGTATGGTATAGATGAATCTATATAAATATATGCTCATTCAGTATATATATTTCTGGCCTAAATCTAGTATTTTTAACTACATTCATCTGTATTCGTTGCTGTGGCTTAGGCGACCTATTCAACGCTATATACCGTTATACGTGTAGTATTTGACAGATCTTTAACTTTGTTAAGTTACTCATCTTACCGGTGTGCAGTTAACTACTCGTTTGTATAGTGATATATCAGGGATGATCTGACATATGTTCTATGATAATAAATGTAACCACTTGCTGTAGTTTTGTTGTGCTTTATTGGTATTTTTTTTTTTTTTTACTCTATATAGACTATATTATACTGCATAATTACATGTCACAGCTGTGGATTTTAATTACGTTGATGACAGTATAGTTTATGAATTCGGGCATAAATATAAGATCTCACTACAGAAAAAAAGATACAAAAGCAAAAATTAAACAATACAAACAACCGAAGGAAAACAGCAAGCTACAAATGAAAAACAAACATACGAGACCGTAGCTATGCTAGCATTGAATGCTGATGAGTGCGGCAAAAGTGGATCCTGCTAAAGCTTAAGTTTAAAGGGCCATTAATACAATAACGATAAACAGCGAAAATAGAGAGGAAACTGCAAATTTAAAGCCCTGAATATAAATATATATACTAAATAAAAGATATAAATAGGAATATTTAACTGGGAAACAACCCAGAAAGGTCCCATAATAGCGTTATAAGTAATTAACAGTAACTTTTAATCTAGTTAATTTAAAAAGTTTTATTAAAAGCGGACTTAGCTCAGTTGGGAGAGCGTCAGACTGAAGCAACGATTAGTCGTTTACAACTTTGGTCGCGATATCTGAAGGTCCTGTGTTCGATCCACAGAGTTCGCATTAATTTTTTAATCAATCAACCATTGAAACAAATGAATAATAATGGAACTATTTTTTTTTTTTTCAAAACTACGAAACATAAAAGCAATCAATACCAAACACCATTAAAAAGGCAACCTAAATGTTAATAGGATCTTCACAACTCATAAAAACTCAATAACAGATAACGTTAACCCCTATTTGGTCACTTCTATGCTATAGCTAAAGGGTCACTTACATAGGTGCAGACACAAGAAAGAAGGTTAAGCAAAGTGGCATACAATTCTAGAACAACAAATTAAAATCTCAGTATAGTCTGGAAGAAAAGTTCAATAGTCCTTTGCAGTACCTAAAGATTTTGCTTAGTTTTTTAAAAAGAAGAAACCAAAAGTCAGCCTAAACGAACCCCTGAATTAAGCCTATTTAGATTACAGGTGCAGGGTGTCTCAGAGCGTGTAACACAACATCAACTGGCCGCACAAAGCTTAAAACATTGTACAAGGTCAGAGATTTTGCAGGAGGCGCACCGTGGTAATTAATAGGCGTGCCTTGTACGCGACCTCAATAATATTGTGCATGTTTGGCAAATAGTACATTTGTTACTTTACTTGATCTTGGAAGATTCACATTGAACAAAAAACAAGTGGCCATAAAATCCCTTCATTTTATTACTATCAACAAGCCATATCATTTCATCATAGAGGTGTATCCGAGTGGAATCAGCACTAAGAAAGCACAAGATTCACAGTGTCTGTTAAAAACGTCTTTCTGGACTATTGGGTAGCTGTTTTGAAAACAACAAAATACAAATGGAAGACGAAGCGACCCAGCAATCTACTCAACCTGAGAATCACATTGAGTCTGTATATGATGGTAAAGATACTGTTTGTTCGCTAGTTTGTACAACCAACAATTTAGCAACACGTCATTTTTCTTTAGACCGACCTAATCATTCCTGGACTTTTGGACGAAATCCCAAGTGTGATTTTCCTTTAGGAGACCTAAAACGACTCAGTAATCAGCATTTTACTATATTTGATCGACCAGAAAGTCCCAATACCTTGTTAATCAAAGATACATCGACCAATGGCACATTTTTAAACAATTCGAGGATAGTAAAGAACAAGGCATACATGCTTGTACATGGAGACGAGATAGCGGTTGGAGTAGGAGTTGCAAAGGATGAAATCCGGTTCATGGTATCAGTTCCCCGATCCAAGTCAGATATTCCTACTACTGGTGTACATGCTGCTTATGATATTGGCCAGGTACTGGGACAAGGTGCATTTGCAGTGGTCAAGAAAGCTGTAGAAAGAAACTCTGGGAAGACTTACGCAGCAAAGATAATAGCAAAGACTAAGATCCCCAATAGAGTATCAGTAGAAAGAGAGATTCTTATATTAAAACAATTGCATCACAAATATATTGCAGGATTACACGATTTTTATGAAGATAAGGATTCATATTACCTGATTATGGATTTTGTAGGTGGAGGTGATCTAATGGAGTTCGTGATGCAAAATGGTCCCATACCTCCTGATGCATGTAGAGAGATTGTTCGTCAAGTACTTCTTGCTGTCAAGTATGTTCATGAATTGGGAATAAGCCATCGGGATCTTAAACCTGACAATATCCTTATCGCTCAAGACGACCCAGTAGTTGTCAAAGTAACTGACTTCGGGCTCGCCAAGATTTCTCAATCAGGATCTTTTTTAAAAACATTTTGTGGCACATTAGCATATCTTGCTCCAGAAGTAATGTCTGGTAAAGATAAGAAACTGTCTGCATCTTACTCCAATTTAGTTGATATCTGGAGTGTTGGATGTTTGACATATGTTATATTAACAGGATATCTACCATTTGATTCTACCACTCAAGAGCAGCTTCATAAGAGTGTATTATCAGGGAAGTATATGAAATCACCATTACAACAAATTAATGCCAGTGATTCAATTATAAAGTTCTTAGATGCTACTCTTGAAGTTGATCCTCTCAAACGTCCTACTGCGGCCGAAGCATTGAATCTAGAATGGATCGTTGAATATGGATTATTAGAAACAAATGAAAATGAAAACAAGCCAATTCCCCATGAAAATAACATTCTTGATTATCAACAACAGAAAACAGTCGCTCCAGAGCCATTGAATGAAAAGCTTATATCAGATTTACATATCAACTCTGGCTCGGTTCCACAACTAGAGGACCAAGGCGATTCAGATTCAGATAGTCAGGAACTTAAAGAACATGCAGAGATTGAATGTTCTCAGAGAGGACTAAATACTCAGAGATTGAAAAACCATGCTGATAGTGGAAAATTCCAGCAACCAGATATACAATCATCTCTACATGAAGCATCATCATTTGTACCTGCAAGAAGAGATTTTGGTATGGGTAATACCGTTGATCCTATTGTATCATCACAATTATCTGGCTATGGATTTCCATCTGGAGTTCGAGATTTGGATCTGAATAGTGATATTCCTCCAGGTACTTGGATGAAACTGGCAACTCTGCCACAAAGTATCCCTTTCAAAGATATATATATTAGCGAAGATAGATTTACCATTGGCCGTCAAGGACCACATCAGTTTTCTAATGATGTGGCTATCAGTGATAATCGTATTTCGAAAAGACATTGCGAGATTATAAAGATTACTAATCCTGAACCTCCATGTTTGGATGAAGTGTGGTTAGTAGATAAATCTACTAATGGATGTTTCCTCAATGGTCAAAAGCTTGGAAGGGGCAATAAAGCTCTTTTACAGGATGGTGATTCAGTGTATTTATTCTTAGATTATGATGAAAACTCAGAAAGTAAGTAAAAATGGATGAAATAGAGTTTGAGACGTTGTTACTAACATTTAGAACATTCATTATTGGGATTTGATGTATCCTTTTTTGATAGTGATGGATATCTATGCCGATCTGCTTTAAAGGATAAAGCTATTATTACTGCACTTCCTCATGGCCAAGTAGCTTCTAAAACACCCAGTGAAGAAGGTGAAAGAATTAATGCAGGATATATTGAAAGGAAGCTTCCAGTTTTCCAACCAGATAAAGAAAGGAAGCGACAATTTGGGACGGAACAACTGAATGAGGAGGGTTATCGACCGACCAAAAGGCTATCAATTTGGAAACAATCTAAAAAATGATTTTTTTTTATTATCTTAGATATGTTTATTACATTCATAGTACAATGATAAGTCACTTACATTGTTTATTTCCAATAGATTGTTAAATATTATAATATGTTATTGATTATTTAAGTCCCGCTTCAATTTAAACGACCCCTCATACATATGATACATGTAACAGTTAACTTTTTTGAGTTAAGAGCTACTTAACTTGCCATGCTACAGAATAGATTAACAAATTTTCAACTCTAAATTGCTGTAAAATCAATCTATAGATTACTTAAGAGTTGATAGATCTTTGAAACGAAACTATATTCCACTAAATAAATCCCGTTCACTTTCCCCCACTGAACTTCCTAAAAAATCAAGTAGTACGAGTCGTTGACAACCTACAGTAGATATCTGACCCCACCTGCCCACGCTGCGTTAATATCTAATTTACAAGCCTCCCGATCCTTGACATTGTTAACAATATCTAATAATACACAAGTAAAATAAAAGTAAAATAAAAGTAAAATAAAAGATTATCAAGTAATCTGTTTCTGTTTCTCTTAAATCGACAATGTTATATTGCTCGCCTGTCTGTGGAGGTATCTATAAATCCAGCCCCCTCATTTTACCTCAGTTATGGTGTCAGGCAAATCGCATTTTATGTATGAAGTACCCCTCTATATTGGAATTTAACTACCATCGGGCTGCTAGCATAAACATAGTACACCAGATGAGCAAATATACGATAATATACGATATAAAAATATTATTATATACAATGCAGGGCCACGCCAACCTAACCAAATTGACAAGCAAGAATCCATAAATAGCTGCTTCAAAAACCCGCCCTTAAAAGGTTCCTAAGTACTAAATCGAGAATTCCTTCAAGGTACATCACGTGACAACTGTATTGATCGGGAAGCATTTGCCTCCTAATTCGGCACCAGCTTGACCTTCCTTCCTCTTTTCCCTACGAGATATCTGAGTTTAATATTCGATTTTATTGAAATTGTCACTTTTGACTCTTCTTTATTCTTTAGTAACTATTTCAGTTTAAAGGGTATTCCAGATATTAGACTTTTTTTCTGTTTCTTTTTTCCGTCTGGAGTTTTTGATAATACTTTCTGAACCAGTTTAGTAAACAATGAAGTTTGCTGGTGTTGCCACTGCTCTTGCCCTTGGAGCCACTGCTTCTGCAGCAGTTCACAAGTATGTTATATTTGATTTAGAACTATGATGAATAAAAAAAATTCTAACTTTATAGTCTTCCTATTAAGAAGGTTTCTCTTGAGGAGCAATTTGAAGGAGTAAGTTTTGTATGGTGAGATTGTTGGGAGTTTTCAAGCTATTTGCTTCAGTTGGGACTTATACCATTGATATTATTATGCCTACTACCCATCTCCGCTATTATAAACAGCTTTGTGTAAACACAAAGACTTTACAATCAATTAGCTATGGAATCTATATTTTATTTTCAATGTCTTTATTGATAGGAATAGTTGATTGAGAAGGTTTATAATATTAGCAATAGATAACAAAGGGTGGCGTCAGGGTATAGATATTGATATCATGTCACATTGCTTCATGTTTGCTGATAAGCCCCACAACTGATCTAGAATATATGTATGCCCATAGCTTCTAACATTTTAGGATGGATTTTCCCACCATGTCAGAGCATTAGAGAACAAGTACAGAAAATTGGCATATGCTGCTGGATTATCTGACGAACAATTGCCTTTGATTAATGAGAATGGTGTCGAGGTTGAAGGTGGTGTTGACCTTCCTTTAACTAATTATGTTAATGCTCAATACTACACCGAGATTGGCCTTGGTACTCCTCCTCAATCCTTTAAGGTTGTCTTAGATACCGGATCTTCTAATTTGTGGGTTCCTTCTAATGAGTGTGGCTCTATTGCATGTTACTTGCACGAGAAATATTCTTCTGCTGAGTCTAGTACTTACAAGTCCAATGGTAGTGAGTTTGCCATTCAATATGGATCTGGTGCTGTTAGTGGATTTGTTTCTACTGATACCTTGACTATTGGATCCTTGGTTATTCCAGACCAAGAATTTGCTGAAATCACTTCTGAACCTGGTTTGGCTTTTGCTTTCGGTAAGTTTGATGGTATTTTTGGATTGGCTTATGATTCTATATCTGTCAACCATATCACTCCTCCTTTCTACAATGCTATCAACCAAAACTTGGTTGACGAGAAAAAATTCGGTTTCTATTTAGGTGATGCTACAAAGGATTCTGAAGGTGGTGTTGCTACTTTTGGTGGTGTTGATCCCAGTCACATTCAAGGTAAGATTACTTACTTGCCAGTGAGAAGGAGAGCTTACTGGGAAGTTAGCTTTGATTCTATTACTTTAGGTGATGAGACTGCAGATCTCGAAGATACTGGTGCTGCTATTGATACTGGTACTTCTTTGATTGGTTTGCCTTCTGGCTTGGCTGAGATTCTTAACTCTCAAATTGGTGCTCAAAAGTCTTGGAGTGGTCAATACACTATTGAGTGTGATGCTAGAGCCGGACTTCCCGATCTTACGTTCAATTTCAATGGTCTTGAATTCTCTTTGTCTCCTTATGAGTACACTTTAGAGGTTTCTGGCTCTTGTATTTCTGCTTTCACTCCTATTGATATGCCTCCACCTGTTGGACCTTTGGCCATTATTGGAGACTCTTTCTTAAGAAAGTATTACACTGTCTACGACGTTGAGAATGATGCAGTTGGATTTGCTCTTGCCAAATAGGTTAATAACTTTTAAGATTAATTTTATTTTTGGTTATTATTATTATTATTAATTTTTTTTTTTTCATTGCTGATTACTATTGCATCCATAGTTTTTTTTATACCATATTATTACAGCTTTTTACAATTTTTTTTTTCCCTTTTTAAAATTTTAAACAATTTATTAAAATATTAATTCCAAAACAAATAAAACATGTTTCAATTTATCCTAATATCACTATCAGGGTCAAAATTATAAATGCCACTTGTAAACTTGTACTAATATCATATACTAGCCTCCTATACAACAAATTAACATGTTGCTCAACAGTTGCAGTCGGATAATATTTCACAAGCTTGGTATCTGTAATCATATCATTATCATTATTGGTCTTTGTATTCTTAATTTCAACTCCTTTTCCCTTCTTCATAATATTAGGATATAATGCCACTGCGAGTTAGATGCTCTCAAGTTGTTGAGTAATCTCTTCAAGCTCAGACTTAGCAGCAGAGTACTTCTCAGTCAATTCTTCAAGCTTCTTCTCCAACTCTTCCTTTTCTTGTTCTAATGAAGTGACCTTTCTCTCAAAATGCTCAGCCTTGACATCAGTTTGTCGTAACTTTTCAGTGGTCTCTCTCAAGTTCTTATCAGAAGCCTCCAATTCATCTTCTAATAGTGAGATCTTCTTAGTTAAAGATTCGTTAGCAGTACCATGAGCAGCTCCCTCTTCAGCAGCTCCTTTGGCCTCAGTCAACTTGGACTCCAATTCCTCAACCTCAGACTCCAATAAAGAGTTCTTGTGAGTCAAAGAAGCAATCTCTTGGTCCTTTTGGAGAACCTCATGTTCCAAAACCTTGACCTTTTCATTAGCTTCATCTGCCTTTTCTTGAGCTGCTTCGGTCTCAAGTTTAAGAGAGTTAAGTTTCTTAGACGAGTTAGTAAATCAACAGATTTCCAATCAATAAATATATTCCCATCATCAATATGGCTCCATATATACGTGTAACTTACTTCTCTAAGCTTATCCATTTTATAAATTTAATTGATTTGTTAAACTGGTATCTCCAAAAAAACCTCTGATAATAAATTCCAGATATTTATATAGGTTGGATAGATTGGATCTGTTGGCGCAGCGTTTATTTGGCCAGGGGTTAACAAGATACAAATTGTGGCCACGCGGTAGGCTGATTGTTACGCTGGTGTACTCTCGAGCCCGCAGGTTGCCAGGGAGATTTAGCATAGTTAGTTGTTTTGTTTTGCTGCTCTTGGACAACCAGGAAAAGGGGTGAGAGGCGCTGAGCGCGCGCATCCGGTTCAACCTGGGTTAAGGGCTTGTCAGCCTATAAACCTGCCTAGGGTTGAAGGGGACTCAGACGAAGGCACTGCTTAAGCCTAAGTCTAAATAGCTTGTGTACGTACATAGTGTACATAGTGTACATAGTAGTAGTAGTAGTAGTAGTAGTAGTAGTAGTAGTAGTAGTAGTAGTAGTAGT
>JAJMBN010000264.1:0-16330 GCA_030572735.1 Sugiyamaella mastotermitis
CACCCCCCCCCCCCCCCCCCCCCCTGACATCGGTATATAGCCAAGCAAGCTCATAAGAGCAGAAAGTATGAATAAATTACAGTAACATTAGTAACAGGTTAGTGTAATCGGTTAATTACGTCAATATAGTAATTAACCTGGCAGACTTTAGAGCCGAAACTTTATGAGTTACACGCTTCGTATGATGAGGGATATTACGTAACGTTATATAAAGAAGTCGGGATAAATATAGCAATGAGTCCACGCTAACCTATGCAGTTCTAGGGAGTAAACGCCTTCATTCAAAGGTGGTAAGTTAATGATTAAATTGGATACGGCCCCAGTTACAGCATTGAGTAGTACGAAGCCGCTAAATAATAATTTTTACACCACCACAGTTACAACCAGTTACTAATAAAAATATTTGTGCCAAGGAGCTTCAGAGTAGCTAATACTGTATAGACAATTTAACTGCACTCTTGCTTATCGTAATCAGGACCCTAAAGATCTGTAGAGAATGGTCGCATAATCTAATTATTTATATTGAATCCGTGACATAATATTCAACTGTCGCTTTGCTTAACTTACCAGTAACTTCACTTTATTACATCGCCATATCAGAGACAGGGATTACGACGGGCCAGACTTACGGAAGTCCAAGAAAGCAAGCACCAAGTTTCCAATGAGAGTTGTCTGTATAAGTAAGTCACGGTAGAAGATGAAATTGATGCCGTCGGTAGCAGATCTGCCATAGAGAAGAGCCACTGTAGCTATCTATAATATATAGCTAGCTAGATCAAGGCTTAAAGTCAGGTGGACGCCTGCAAAATGCTCAATTAAGGTCCGTAACGTTAATAGAACTGTCTGTGCTGTTGCGTAACTTTGCTGTGACAGTACTTCGGTTGAGGTTAATAACGACAGTTTTGTCTACAGAACAACAATCAGGTTAACACTGGGCAAATTGAACAGTGCTGGAGATCAGATCTCTCTACATGGAGTAAATTCTTGCTTCATAATCCCAGTAATAGAGTATATGAAAAATTTTATAAGAAATAATAATTTCAGTGCTACAGGGGTATAAATTAATGATAATTAAGAACTTGGCTAAAAAGGGACTGATACTTTTAAAAAAGTTATGCTTCAAATAGCACAATTAGCATCAACAGTGTTCCTGACATCCTGCGAAGCAGGATCTACCAGAAAAAGCCCACCTCAGGTGAAAGCTTAAAAAAATTCATTATATTTCATTCATTGCTATACAGAAATAGACGAGATAGGAATTTGGGAGTATCAGAATTAGGAACGGTGCATTCCATAAATGTAGATTTCGACCAAAAGTCAGAATTAGAGTCGGGAAGAAGAACCGTTTTAAAGCGCGTACGCACAATACTGTACGCCTAGGCCGACAATTAAGTTAACTTAACTAGTTTAAGTAGTTAATTTAATGAGCAAAAGAAAAAAAAAAAAAAAAAAAAAAGTGAGAGTGGATCAGGCTACGTTAGGGCACCCTGAATATCAACCGGATTATACAGAACAATAACAAGAATTATAATGGGTTGGTACAGATAGAGCCAAGTTAACAGACCAAGTGCATCACTATGTAGATACATTCTTATCAACCGCCTAAATTGAGTTTACCAACTAAGTGGGCCAGTGCGTACATATACATGCTCAGCATGGTACAGCCAGTGGTTACAACCAGTTTGAATTACACATACGTATAGATAAAGTTTTGGAGGTGGAGAGTTGTGTATTTCATGTCCAGATGGTGGTGCCGTGCTGATGGTTGCAATATTCAGGGGAGGTTCCCTATTCTTCATGCGCATCTGGTTGCTAATGACTGGATAGGTGCAGACATAAATTCTTGAGTATCTGAATTGGGGGCACCGTGCTGAAGGATCACACGCTAAGAATGTGTGGTGAGCACGCACCACCCGGAAATTGACCTGTTAAAGTTAGTTAATACAGTTATAACAGGTTAATTAGGCAGGCCCCCTTCCTCAAGGGTGAAAATATTTAATATTAAGTATCGGCACAAAGATCCTTGAGATGCTTGACAAGTTAGCAATGGAATTAGCAACGTGGAAGTTAATGTAGGAGCAGGTAGAAAATGTGTATGGTAGACCGTCGGTAAGTTAGTTGAAATAAATGTCGAGGACAAATGTCTAACTAAAAGAAAGAGCAAATAAACATGTAGAAAAATATCAATTGAAGTTAAATAGTTTAACCATGTAACGAGTATATCCGCAGTAACCACATGTCCAGCCCACTTAACAAAGGCACCATGCATTCACATTCAGCGTGTATCAGATGCTACATATAATATTGGCGGTTACCATGGTGGTATAACAACAATCAGTGCTTTAAAGTTTGTTAACGCATTTTAAATGGTAGGCATTTCAATGTTGCCTGATAAACCGATTCTTACAGTGTTAACTTAGCGATATCGATCTACAGGTGTGAGGAGTGAAGTCGTACAGCTGTAACTGTTAACATAGTGAAATATGATTTGAATGATTTTTTAGTGTAGTTCATATCCAGATTCCAGAGTATTAAATGAATAATTATTAATATTTATGTAAGTTAATGCTTGTGCTTTTATTTAACTAGATATTTTATGGCGTGCATGTATTGTCACTATTTTTGTGTAGTGTTAACTTACCGGCGGTTACCGCACAATTAACATTTACAGCAAGTTATATATGGAGCTTTATTTGGGTGTGCATATAAAAGCTAACATGTTACAAGTTTTGTCAATTGACAAAACTGGTTTGGATAGAAGCAGGTAATCTTCTGAAAACATTAATAAATTATTAAATAAGCTTTATAATCACTAAATACTGTAAAACCTGGAACCTCGCTAGAAGTTAATCTAGTTATACATTTAGTACAAAATACGAGTGGAAGACTGCACAAACACTAGGTCGTATTTTAGTTGTAGCAACCCATTGCTATACAGTTCGGCCAAGCAGAGAGAGACTCTAGAGCAAACCGACTGCTAAATTTTGTAAGTTACTTATCTTAAGAGATTTGAACAATCTAATCAATTACTAACAAACACAATGATGTAAGCTCAACCACCTATAATATATTATGACTGTTACTGTAGTACAAATCTTTCTGGACCAAACTTAGTTAAGCTATTTTAATGTCATGCCGATGTAAATAATAGGCAGCATCAGCCTTTGTTCTGAAACAAGCTCATGTTAGACGGTCCACCTCAGGCTTGTTGTTAGTTAGCCCAGCTGGGCGGGTCAATAAACACGCGTGACACGCTGCGGTACGTGGGGGACGCGTATTTGTCTAAATGAAAATATTGATTTAACGCATAGGTTGTTGTAGGAACTCTGGCTAATCCATGTAAAGGTCCGAAAAAAAACCAATAACGTTAACTGTAACACGTTACAAGCAAAAATTCATACTGTAACTTAGCTGATAGATCATGATCCAAACTTTAAAAAAATATTAATAAACCGATCCTCCATTGTGCAGTCTTTTGTTAAACGCATACAATCCGATTGCTGCAGGTTGGTAGTACCTTGGTACTGTGTTAACAAACTTATAACTTAAGTTAAGCTATATAATAGTTAATATCAGTTATACAATGGTCGATCTCTATTACCTAGTTAGAGTCGCTGCTATATTGCGCTTATGCGTTATGACAGTCAAGACCCAACTAAAGTTACTAACAAAGTTATTACTGCCATAATTCATAAATTGACAGGTTTTTATTTCTCTCAGTGATAGCTTGCCTGTGTATCACTAAAGTCATACGATAGCATCTAATATGTTACTGTAGGTACAAAATTCTAGATCATCGACCGATGTGTAAATACTAGTGACGTATTGCAAACCAACAACCGTTTGGTTGCTAACACAAATCTGAACAAGGCAGCCAAGTTTCCAGATAGATCTGTAGATGGCGCTAAACTAGTAGTTAACCATGGCCATTTCACGCTAACTAAGCTAATATAGCTTGCCAAGTAACTCACTAATATCCAAGCCTATGCCCTATAGATTAACAATCACTGGAGAGTGATCAGGTCAGAGACTGACAGAGACTGATAGAGACTGATAGAGACTGACAGAGAGCAATGCTAGAGATCAATGACCAGGACCAACCAGGACCAACGATCAGAATCAATTACCAGACAACCGCTGTGTTGCACTAAAGTTATATCTTATAAGCTGATACATCTACTGTATTAATAACAACCAATTCAACACCATATCGGCATACATGTATTCCAATTTTATTCTAATATTCAACTACCTACTCTAGCTGTCACGTTAAAAAGTTAACAAAGTTCCTCGTAAGAATGATCTTCTCAAGCATGTAAATCCATTCTTTACACCTACCAGCGTGGTCCAGGTTTTAATGCACATCTTTGCTGCCCTGTGCACTATAACAGTTAACGAAGTTAGTTGGAATGGACCTGCGCGTCTCTAAACAAAATGCCTGGGGAACAAGCCGCTTGGACTGCACCAATATTTACGTGTTTTGCAGCAAAAGCAACGAACTTGTAAAGAATAAACAACATTCTCTCTAAAAACACACATTTCTACAACCCAGCATACAATTTAGAGTGTAGAGCCCAAAAAGCAAATTCCTGTATCAAAAAAAAATCTTGTGAAAAAGAAATAATAATAATAATAATAATACTACGAAAAAAAAAAAGAAATTAGAAAAAAACCTTTGGCTAAACGCTAGAAATTAACTTGTCTTTTACCTTTATCAACACTATTGATCTTGGATATACAAAAAGAAACTTTTTGACTATATTTGAATCCGCCTGGATACTCGGGTATTTGCATCTATTCGTTTGAAAGCTATATATATATATTTTTTTTTTCTTTTTTTTCTTTTTTGCTGTTGGGCTATATATTTTATTATTGCTTTTTCAGCTTTGTATCTGGTCCAACTTTTTACAGTCTTGATTTCAACTTTGACTTCTTACCTATATACCATACCATCTTTGAACTGTCACTTTCAACAATCATTAAACGTGTCGACTAGTTTGTCGGATTATGGGATATTAATACAAATTGAAGGTAAATATCAATGATATAGCTATGATTATATGTGAGATGGTCTAACTTTTTTTTTTTTATTTGTAGAATGACTTCTGTAGCAGTAGCTGCTGCTAAAACCGCCATTGGTGGTGGCACTTCTTATGTCGACGAAGCTGCCAAAGCCAATCACAGATTATCACAGAATTCAAATTCAAGTGCTTCAAAACGGTCAAGAACTCATATAGGTCCATGGCGTTTAGGACGAACACTCGGAAGAGGTTCTTCTGGTCGTGTCCGATTAGCGCGACATTCTATCACTGGTCAATTTGCTGCTGTCAAAATCGTCCCTAAAAATCTTGTAGATGGTGATGCTAATACAAATGCTAACAATACTAATTCACCTGCTTATAACGGTATGGAAGATGATGTTGGTGGATTACCTTATGGAATAGAACGTGAAGTTATTATTATGAAGTTAATAGAACACCCCAATGTTATGGCTTTATATGATGTGTGGGAAAATAAAGGTGAATTATATCTTGTTTTAGAATACGTTGAAGGTGGTGAGTTATTCGACTATTTAATTAAAAAGGGAAGACTCGATGAGCAAGAAGCTGTATATTATTTTCGTCAAATCATTAATGGTGTAGATTATTGTCATCGATTCAACATTTGTCATCGAGATTTAAAACCAGAGAATTTATTATTAGACAAGGACAGAAATATCAAGATTGCCGACTTTGGTATGGCCGCGTTAGAAACTTCTGATCGTATGTTAGAAACTTCTTGTGGTTCCCCCCATTATGCATCTCCTGAAATTGTTGCTGGTAAGAACTATCACGGTGGTCCTTCTGATATTTGGTCTTGTGGTGTTATCTTATTTGCCTTATTGACTGGTCATTTACCATTTGATGATGATAATATCAGAAAATTATTATTAAAAGTTCAATCTGGTAAGTTTGTCATGCCTCATGATATTTCTAATGAGGCCCAGGACCTTATCTGGAAGATGCTTCGAGTCAACCCTGAGCAAAGAATCACTATGTCTCAGATATTAGCTCATCCTTTACTGCGAAAATACCCTGCTAAAGGCAAGCGCAATCAAAATCACATCCCTATTTATAATTCCTTCACTAATGTCGATAGACCTATACGTTCGCGTGAAGATGCTGATCCTGAGATCCTTAAAAATTTACAGACTTTATGGCATGGTGCAACACGAGATGCGGTATTAGACAAGCTGGTATCTCCTGAACCAACCCCTGAAAAGACGTTTTACTGTTTATTAATGAAATATCGTCATGATCATATTCAAGATTATGCTAATGATGTACCTATGTCTACTCCTAGGAACTCAACAATCACTAACAGCAGTGCTTCTCCACAATCAACCCGTCAACATCTTCATACCCACCATCATGCTCATCACCGTAAGAAGAGTAGTCAAACTTCTACCACTAGAAAGAGAACTGGTACTGTTGGTCATTCTAGAAACGGTTCTCGAAGCTCGGTTATTACTGCATCTTCTAGTCACAGACGTAATGTTGCTTTTGTTAGAAAGAAGACTTCGGCTTCCCATCTTAAACCCAAGACTGTTCAAAGCTACCATAACCATCAACAACAACAACAACAACAACAACAACAACAACAACAGCAGCAGCAAGAGCCTCAACTCGACTTTTCAGTGTCCAACTATTATGATCAGTATCAATACAACGCGCCTTCTGCTAATGACGCTGTAGCAGTTGCTAAGGCTATTACAACTGAAGGCTCTCAAGATGATCTTGTTCATAATGTTACTTTGGAACGTAGAGCCTCTAATTCGACTGATACCAGTTCTTATATTATCAGTACTGCTGAAAGACGACAGCTTACTGTTGAAAAGCCTCGATACACCACTGTGACGGCTCCTATCACTGATACTTACGCTTCTACTGCCAAACAACGAGTTGTTACCGATCCTATCAGACCTAGTAATGTACTTAGCCAACCTCAAAAGCGAGCCTTTTCTCTTGGTGAACATCCTACCAGTTTATCTGCTGATGCTGGAAATAGACCTTATTCTGTTTATTCCAATGCATCCCAGGTTTCAGGTGTTTCTAAATCTTCTGACTATATTTTACCTATGATTTTCGAAGAAGACAGATTTGCTGATGCTATTGAAGAAGAGGTAGATATGCGTATCTATCAGAGAGTATCTCAAATGGAACCTGAATTTATTGATTTCGACACTGAAAAGTTACGACATTCTATTTTCAATGATAGTGATGATTCTAGCTCTAAAAGCAGGTATAGACAACAGCAGCAATCAAAGCATCTCGATAAACAACAGCAAAAAAAGACAGTTATTGTCCAGAAAAAGAGATCTGCCAAGCCTACAAATACTGTTATTACTCGAAAGGAGTCTAGCCGTCTACAGATTTCTGGCTTAGTCAAAACTGAGAGTTTCAAGGTCAGAAGTCATACAGGCTTCGCAGCTTATCGAACTCCATCTAGTATTCAAGAAACAAAGAAAATGGTTGAAGCTTCTGTGGACACTCTATCGGTTCCAGTTGTAGCACCTCTCAATGTTCGAAAAACTTCGGCCAATTCTTCCCGAGTTCCTTCTTCTGTCCAACAACAGCCTCCTCGTCCTCATCCAATTCCTCAAAGAGCAGCTCCTACCGCTCCTGTTCCTATTACTGAATCTGTGGTCAGCGAGATTGTCTTACCCAAGCGAAAGCAACATCAGCCTGCTGTTAGAAAGCCTTTGGCTTCTAAGGATAATACCAATGCTCAAAATATTATGATGATTACTTCTAATGACTATCTTAACAAGCCTGTGGCCTTGCAATACAATAATTCCAACTCCAAGCCTTCCAAACAGCAAGTCAGAGACTCTTCTAATGGAAGTAACAGTAGTACCAGATCTAGTGCTGCTAGACTATTCAGAAAGCTTACTTTGAACCCCAAACGACCTCCTCCTCCACCTCCTACCAGCCAGAATCAACAGCGACATGGATCCAATAAAGAAAATACCCCTGTTTCCTCTACTGAACAAAAGAAATTAAATCGATTATCAATTTCTGGCAAGTCTACCAAATCCAACAATGAAGTGAAGCAGAATTGGTTTATGAAGATGCTTAATCCTCAATACTCTTCAAAGAATGCTGAAAGTACTAGCATTGGATTTAGAAACTTTTCTCCTTCTAATGGTAACAAAGCTACTAAGACTTTATTCTCTACAATGAGTGTTACTACTGTTAGACATATAATTGTTGAAGTATTGGAAGACTGGCAAAAGTATGGTATCTCAAACATCCATGAAAACCCTATTGCATCTACTGTAAATGCCGTTATTTCATCACGAAATGTTCTTTCTATGAGATCTTCCAAATTCAAGATTGATGTTCGTCCCATTCAAGGTGGAACTATCGCTATTTTCACCCAAGAAAAAGGATCAAAAAGTTCATTTTTACGATTTCTTGGTGAATTGGAACGTGCACTTGGAGAAATGGCTGTGCTATCTCCGCCTCGGGCAGACGCCCAAGTACCTATTGGTACTTCTGTTTATTAATGAGAATTTGCTACTTTTATTTAATTATTTGTTTTTCATTCTGTTTGCATTCTATACTTTGTATTAATAGTTTTAAAAAATGTTTATTTTGTATTTTAAAAACTTTTTTTTAAAAGCTTTGTAATTACAACGCCGGTTTCTTCGTCGGGAATTAAGGTTCCACCTTATTTTGAATCAGGACTTTCAAGTCTATTTTATATTAGAAATTAGTAATTTATAATAATATGCATACCCTTCAAGCTTATTTTAATGGATTATAGTGTTGTTAATCTCTATGATTCATCGGAATAATGTAGTGTAGTATGTACAGAACATGCCCGGATCTCCGCGAAGTTGGATGAATCCCGCAGTTGAAAATGAGGGGATCCCAATGATAATAACTAATCACATAGATATCAATACAATCAATTTATTTTGTTGTTATGCACTTATTTCAATATAAATTTATGGGCTAAATCAAACTATAACTATAAAGACTAACCTTCTAATGGAGGGATAAGGTGGATCCAGGTTTTTGCACGGTTTGTTGCTGTGTTCAACGGGTTTGGTGTTGTGGTCACTTGGGGTCTACACCAGACATATTATAAACAATCGTTCTGTCTTTTGAGAGTGACTCAACAATATCATGGATAGGAAGTATAGAATTTTTAATCACTCTAGGAGCATTGATTTCAAGGAGATTACTGGATGCGGGGTATTTGACTTATACTCTTATCGTCGTCGGGTCATTTTTAATGTGTTATGGTATGATGATGACGAGTACCAGTTATGAATTCTACGAAACATCTTTAGCACAAGGCATATGTATTGAATTAGGATGTGCTTGTTGCTTTGTGACTCCAATAGGAACTGCATTTACTTATTTTACTACTAAAAATTCTATTGCTATTGGCCTTGTAACAGCAGGGTCTACAGCTGGAGGAGTAGTTTACTCTATAATGGTTGCACAATTGATCCCTAAAGTAGGATTTCCTTGGACAGCACGTATTATAAGGTTCACTACTATAGGTACTAATATGATTCCCAACACTGTTATTACGGAGAATATCACTGCCTCGAAATCGGGGCCAGTAATAGATAAACCATCATTACGAGACGCTCCGTTTATGATTTTTACAATATCATGTTTCTTTCAATTTCTTAGGATTTTATATCCCAATTTTGTATATCCAATCATTTGCTATAGAAATCGGAATTCCTGATCCACTTGAATTTTATTTATTACCTATTCTAAATGCTGGATCTGTAGTTGGAAGGTCTGGGCCCACTGGCAGATAAGCTTAGTATTGGTAACATGTTGGCTGTTACATGTACGTTCACAGCGGTTTTGTCATTTTGCATGATTCTAATAGCCAATTAAGGGCCCCTTTTTGCATATGCTGTTTTATATGGTATATTTTCAGGCTGTTATATCTCATTGACCTCAGCCTGTGTAGGTGCTTTGACCCATGATCAATCTATTGTCGGTACTAGATTGGGAATGAATTATTTTGCTACAGGATTCGGACTTTTATCTGGATCACCTATAGCAGGAGAATTGTTACAAAAATATGGGACTTGTGGTTGATCATTGGCCTTTTCAGGCCTTGCTTTAGCCATATCTTCATTGCTAGCATTATGGTCAAGGCACTTACTGGTAGGAGCAGGATTTAGAAGGAAATGCTGAAAATACCACCAGCAGATCATAATTCATAAGATAAAATAGACTAATAATAGAACAATAATAGAGACATACATAAATAAAAAAAACCCCTACAGCTGGAAAAATCAGCCATAATGAGGAGAAAAGGTGAAGACGCTGAAACCACATTAATCAATTTCATATCGATCTTCACCATCAGCACCCTTGGTCAACCTAATTTGCTCAGCAGCTCTTCTAGCTTCATTGTCCTTTCTGAAATTTAAGGTACAGATGAAGGCATTGACTATACTCATCAATAGTAATACTAATGTTAAAACTGCAAATACCGTTAAAGTTTTCCTTGTGGCAAGATACTTGTATGCTTGGCTAGGTTCATACATACGAACCAACTTGAAAAGCAGGTAAGCCATACCACAGAGAAAAACAACCCCAGTAAGGAACATTCCAAAAGCGTTACGATTTTTAGCACTTAAATACGCCAAGTATAAAATGCCAATTGTAATAGGAAGAATAGCAATAGTAATGCCGAATTCAGCATTTTTGTCTCTTGAAACAATTACTATGAATTGAAGAGTAAATCCCAAAAAGAAGAAAAAGTCGAATTTCAGCAAACAGATAAAAATCTTTAATATAGTTAGAACCTTAAAACAATTCAAAAAAAAAAAATAGCACCACAGCACTTACCTGGTAGATTCTAAATCTTCGTGCTGCTTGTATATCAGCACCAGTATGCCTGAACACTTCCCAACCCAACTCTTGGAAAAGAAAATAGGTCAAAATTGAAATAACTACAAAACCGAGTCCTGAAATGGCAGGAATGGCAATAATAAACGCTTTCATTAAGGGCCAGTCACCAGATTCGTAGATGTCAGAATCTACATCAGAGAGGTTTGGACAAGTATCAATATCTATTCCTGAAAGACATAGAATCATATTCTGGATTTCATCATACTGGATACCTGAGTAAACAACCATCAATAACTCAAAAATACAGATACCAAACAACTAAAAGTTAATAACCGTACTAAAGTTTAATCACTGTAGGTATCAACATACTTGAATCATATTTCTTTGTCGAAGAGAGTCGATTGTAAGCCATACTTGATAAATCTAATTGTTAGGTTATTTCCAATTTGATATATTTAACACACTTACCTGAGCAAATACAAATAATGAAAGATAAGTGGGGATAACCAAAGCGATGGGATCAGTTCTATAACCTGAATCGATATTCAATTCAAAATTGATCAACACAAAAATCATAAAACCAGCCTGAATTGCCGATATTAATGCTATACATAAGAAATATGGTATCGACCATTTGACTTGGAATACTCCTCCAAACGATGAGCTCTTGGTTCTATCTGGTTGTAGGCCTTCTTCACCAAAAGCTGGACTATAACCTCCTTGGTACGACATGATCTATAATTTAAAGGTGCAACTCAATTTCAGTAGCCAGACAAAAATATTAGCAACTAAAGATAAAAAAGCTAACCACAAACTTTTATTTTATTTTTTTTTTTCTTTCCTCTTTTTCCTCCTCACCTTCCTCGTTACGTCCTCGTTTCGAGTTAGTTTGACTAAGGGCTGGTTTACTAGTATTTATTGCAACTCTACTTGGTCGGGGTCAGGGGTAATTGGTGAAAGGAGATGCTATTAATATACTCAAAAGGGTTAAGAAAAATCTTACCCCTTAATCCTCACGCTTTAGAACGAGTTTAAATGCACTCAAAAAATTCTTGATGCTTGTCCGTATTACTATATAAGGAGACGACAAGAAGGTTATTAACTAGATATTGTTAGAATGTATTTTCACGTCAAATATGTATACAAACAAGTCTAATTGCGCCAAGAATAACTATGGTGCAAAGAGTAGTTCGTTTTGGTTTCACAGTTGCAAAAGCGGATATCTGACGAGCACATGCAGCACAGCAGCGCAGGGTGTTTCAGCGTTCCACTCAATAGCCGTTGGTGGTTTGTGAGCTATCTCAGAGGTTACGAGAATCTGTTACACTATACTTACTTACAAACTGCTCAGATTGTAGAAGATGTACAATTATGCAACAGTAAAGCAGCTAACAACCAGTTGTGCTCTGTACAGTATCCATTGTACCACCGTGCCCACTACTACCAACTCTATAAGCCAAAGAAGTTAGTTAGACAATACTCACAATTCAATTGATTTCTAACTAAGAATTTAAAGCTGAAAATTTGGAGACAATTACTCTTTATATATTTTCAGAAGCAGAGTAGTCGCAGTCGGTTGATTTAAGATGATACGCCTAACTTAGTCTTTACTAGACCAGCCAGGGCTATACATTGTGGCTTAAACATTTGTCGTGTTTAACTTGGGTAACAGTTAACTAAACTGCTTAGAAGTTAGACGCCATCACGCGCGCACATCAATAAGCTCAAGTTAACCAGTTACTTACTGTAAGTTAGTCCAAAATTAATGTTAACAAAAGTATAATAGTAAGTTACTGTTACTATTGTATATATGGTTAGTACTATAGTATGTAACAAGGTAAGGTTACTGTTAGCTACCGTAACTTTACCTATAACAGTATGGTACACGGTGGTACAACAATGCAACCTTTCTTGGCTGAGAGAACGATTACATCTATCATTTATATATAAGAATTACATGTCACCACATGTTTTCATATACATGTAAAGTATAATATTAGAGCTGTTCCTTAATAATATAGTATCTTCAGATTTGATGTTCGATTAGATGTTCTTCATTATATGATCTGTAAATATGAGAAGCTCAGATTGAGACCGATCAAGGAATATACCAGAATGAAATTACAGACAGAAGATCAATTGTTAATATTTGTCAAATATGCATATTAAACTTTATGGATAACCTTTTGAAGAATAACCGCACAACGCTAGTTATCGTCATTTTTCATCTATCAATTCTATCATTGTCTACATCTGTAATACATTAACTAATCGTCTCTAGTTAAAAATTCTTTCACAAGATTAATAAATTCTTGAGGTTTCTCAGAAATTACTATTGTTAATACCACGTAGAAATAATACTAAATCAGTTCACACTTACCCCAATGGCCAGAGTCTACATCTCTAATAAGGAATCTAGGGAAAAACTCCCCTATAGCAGGGAATGCTTCATCAGCAACACTATAAGTTAGTATATCATTTAAGACCTGATCAATAGCCACACTTACTAGATTGAATATTTACCTCGGATAAACAAGGTTGGCTGGGAAAACCTAGTCTCTGATGGATGGTAAGGGAAATCACCCAACTTATCTAAGTTCTTGCCAAGAATATCCAATGGAATTCTGAACTTGTATTCTTTAGTATCATTATCTTTTTTGAGATTTGAGAGAAGGAATTGTTGTACAGGTAAAGACTTTTCAAAGTCGTTTAAAATGCTGTATGCCTGTTTTTGAGAGGTAACATGAGATCTTTCAATAAGCTTCATACCTTGAACATAGCTTGAAAAGGATGATGCAAGTCTAGTATCAACAGGTGCATTATCAACAGGAATCAAATCAGTAACGAGTTCTGGGCTTCGTAAAGCAACTGCCATAGCAGTCTTGGCACCCATAGAATGCCCTATCATAGTAACGGCTCCAAGTTCATGTTTCTTGATAAACTTTTCAACATCTGCAGCCAATGAAGGATAATCATGTCGACTAATATGAGGACTATCACCATGGTTTCTCAAATCCTATAATGATTAGTTATACTGTCCTAATGGCACAAAGCCCCATTAAATAGTGTAGTATATCTTACCAAGCAGTACACAGTTCGTTTCAAATCTCTTGCAAACACCCTTAATGTTAGGATCAAAAATGTTTATACGCTTGACATACTCACTTTGAAACAGTTCTATTGTTTACTTTTGATCCGAATAATCCATGAAGAAATACAATTGGTGTACCAACTGGGGCCTGTCCTTTAGGCGGATCATACTTATCATACGCTAAATCCACTGTAGGGATGTCTTTCTCAAGGCCATTTCGGCTGTACCCACTAGTGGTAGCCAGAGGCCTTCTAAAACAATTTGAAGTTCGATAATAAGATATCGCAGAGAAAGCAACTGACTTTGGTAAAGTTGCTAATCTGGACCCCCTGAGAATCAACATTGATTTGATTTGCAACTTTTGTTGGCCAGTGGTAGATAATTGAATAAAATAGGGTTAGGTAATTTTCTACATGTGTTGATACTGTAAATCAGAAGTAACTGAAAAAGATCAAGCCAAATAATCCAAATGTAGAAGAAAAATCAAATATGAAGTAAATTTATAAAGGAAACAGATACTAGCGTAATAAAGTGTTCCTATGAATTTGTAGAGTCAGGTATATATTTGACATTGCAATGTCAAAGGTGACACCATACGAAAAATAAGTTGTTAATGGAAATTTAACACGGATTTGAAAAACCCGCATAAGCTGATAAAACAAATAGATATCATGGGTAAAATTTATATTTTTATACATGAGATAAGTTCGTATATAAATTAATTAGCCTTTGCATAATATGCCAATTGAGATCCCTGAGCTAATGGTATATAATCGTGATTGAAAAGTATGGAAAGTTCAATAGAATCAATTTATGATTTATCAGATGAAACGAAGAAAAAATAAAAATTGTAACAAGGAAGTCCCCCGCTGGTTAACAGAGCAGAGCTTATTGAATAGTACAATAAACTGCGAGTAAACGGGAAAAGGAAAAATAGAAGTTGAAAACAATTAAGTCACGGCATCATTGAGAAAGTGGAGAAAACCCATGCTCGGTATGACGTATTAGGACAATTTCTTCGCCAATTAGATGAAGAAACTCTCCAAGACAAAAATAAGCGACGGGTAGGAACTATGTACCCACAATAGTAGAAGTTTCCACGGAATCAAAAGATATGATGAAGACAATCCAGGAGCTATCTCAAAGATTTATGAAGAGTATACCAAACCAATACCGAGTTCACTGAGTATAACGATAGGTTCAACTCTCCATTATATCGAGATATAAATGAACTGGAGACTAAACCTTCAGCGGTCAACTGAGATTAAAACAATATTAAACCGATTCATTTCAAAACCCTCTGCAAGATTATCTGCTATATAATACTAATAAAATAATGATGTTTCAACAACAAAAAACAAAAAAAAACGAACAATAAAAAGATTAATATTTCAGTCCGTCTTAGTCAATTTGGTAAATATAAAGAACTCAGCAGTTGATGATATAGCTAGTATAGTTTACTAAATATTTAGTTTAGAGGAACTGATCTTGTTTCATATAAGGAAAGGGTCTTAAGAAATGATCAGGAAATTACTACAGTTACACCACTAAATTGGTTCAGTCAGACTTTTTATCGAAAAAACTCATAAAGAGCGGTCAATTTTATTCTCTAGACTGAGAAAGTGATATGTATAATATCTTGGAGATATCAGCTTAGAGATATTATAAGCTGTATTACAAATGATATTACAAATCTTATCACAAATTAAGAGATCTAGATGAGTTATTTGACTCGAGACTCGTCCTAGTCTTTTATAATATGGGGTGTTTTCCTCTATATCAGAATTATCAGATATCGCATCTTCAAGCCTACTCAATGTATTATCTTACTCCTTACTAACTTCCTACTTGCAATCTTGTCCAGATTTAGAGCCGAATGTTCCTGTTAGAAATATTATGTGACTTGTCCACTAAGGATAACCATATACATATATATGATTCAAGATAGATATAGTCACTTAATAACCCTAACGTTTAGTTATGTGTACAAATTGAAATCGCAGAGAGACATATTTTTTGCTTCATTGTTAAAATAGCATTTCAGATTTCACTCCTTTACAAGATCATCTTCACGGAAATTCAAATGTTAGTAATAATAATGAAGAGACCTTTATTGACAATTGTTCAGATGAAAATATACCTGTTAACTCGTCTTCTGATTATCAAGATTTGCGTTTCATCATAAGTGATCCAATGTTCTTTGCCATCGAATCGTCATGGGCAAGAAGATCCACGACTTTATTTATCAATTGCTGGAAATTAACCTTACTGTGCATGAAATCTCTGTATTATTCACTATATTTAAAAATCGTCCCAATTTGATACCATCCGATACCCAATCACCAGGAGTATGTTTCCACTT
>JAJMBN010000265.1:0-16046 GCA_030572735.1 Sugiyamaella mastotermitis
GGCTCCAAGTGGCGCCGAAGAGGCACAAAAATCATGCGGAGATACTACCGCCGAAGGGAGCTCATTGAGGCCATTCGAGGCTTGATTAATAGTGGTTTGTCTGAGAAGACGGCATTAGAATATGTTGAAAATTTTCGAAATAGGCTTAAATACAGTCGAACGCTTCCAAAAGTTAGAAAGGCTATTAAAGAAAACGAGAAAGAGGGTCGATGGAAGTTTTATCCGTTGCTTCCTCCAGCCGGCATTGCTAGCTAGCAGTACGTCAGAATGATATATATAGCAGACGTATTTTTTATAAATATAATATTATAAGATATTATAAGATAAGCTAATTTTATTGTTTTTATGTGCTTATCATTTTCTAGCCGAATCTTATCATAAATATGCCAATAACTTTTTCTGGCCAACGGCATGGGTCAAGATTGTGTTTTTTTCACACTTCATCCCAACATGTACGTACATTCCAGTCAACACTTTGCTGCATATTATTAGATTTTAGAACAGTCACCTTAATCTGGTGACTAGTTGAAGTGGTATTTAAACCTATCCTAACCCTCTCATACATGTAGTCGCGCCTCCCTAAATGGTGCTTGCATAATCTGGAAACTTGCTAATTGGTAGGACACGTCTGTTCCCAATTATTTTAGCTGCTTATAGTTACCAATTTGCTATATTTTGTAATACGTTAAAATATTTTTTCGGCCATACAAAAACACCAATTAAAAATACAAGATGCGTTATGAATCTTATACCCAACACGAGAAAAATGAAGTCAGGAAGTTCTATTATAGTGGTACTACTAGGAAGTCCTACAAGCAATGCCAACTTTGGTTTCAACAGAAGTTCGGAACTAAAATCCCGTTAAGTACTATTTCTAATATAGTGAAGATAAAACCTGTGGAAGATAACCAGGTTGACAATCAGACGAAAAGAATAAGAAAACCGAAGTGGCCACAGCTAGAGAAGCTCTTATTTGAATACCAACAGCTTCTTGAAGATAATAATCTTGATTCCAGTGAGAACATACTTCTCGACAAAGCAGAAAGGATCTGGAATAGCATTAAAAAAGAAGGAGAGATAGATCCATCCTTCAGTAGAGGTTGGCTTGAAGGTTTTAAGAAGCGACATAATATCAAACATCGGAGGAGGCACGGAGAAGCAGCGTCTACTGATCTCAATCCTGAAGGTGAGGACAAAATGGCGCTACTACGCACAATTTCAGGAGCTTATGATGCTTGCGATATCTATAACATGGATGAAACTGGCCTATTTTGGAAAATGCCACCTAATGGGGGAGTATCCATTCAAAACAGGCCTGGTCTGAAAGCAGAGAAGTCTAGGGTGTCATTAGCATTATGTTGCAACGGAGATGGAAGCGACAGACTACCAGTATGGTTCATAAACAAACATAAATCTCCAATATCAATGAAAAATATCGATATTTCTTCCATTGGAGGTGTTTGGAGGCATAGTGTGAGAGCTTGGATGACAACTGAGATAATGCTGGAATGGCTTGAGTACTTTTACAACCATGTCTCACAGAAAAAAGCAGTACTTCTCGTTATGGATAACTTCAGTGCCCATAAAAAAGCATACGAACTCTCAAGTCCACCTACAAATGTTAAAGTAGAGTTTTTCCCTGCCAATGTAACTAGTCATTATCAACCTCTGGATCAAGGAATCATTAGGAACTTGAAAGTCAAATACAGGAAAAAGTGGTTGCAGTATTTTGCAGAAAAAGTTGAAAGCAATAATCCAGTTCAAACACTGTCTTTAAAATCTGCTGTTTTATGGGTTTGCGAATCATGGTACAAAGATATCAGGAATGATGTTATATATAATTGCTTTCTACGGAGCTCAATATTGAAGGAGTCAATACCTCTAAGAATAGAGGACCCAGTTCATGAACTTGCGGAAATTTATGAAGTTGCAAAGTCTGCTGCGCAAATCAGAGAGGCAATGTCCCTTCAAAATTTCATTGAACCCGAAGGAGAGAATGACACATTGCCAGATAGCACTGATCCTGATACTTTGTTGGAAAATCTTATTGATGACCACTTGGCTGAAAGAGACATCCAAGAGGAACAAGATGATTCAGTCGAGGGAAATGAGATTAAACATGTTAGTATTCCAGAAGCAATTGAATATGTAAATGGATTGATGAGCTCTTTAATTGATATCTCTTTCACTAAAGCAAGTTTCAAGAAATCTAGCTCTATTGCAACTCTACTGTATGACTACAAAAGAGCTTTAGAATCTGAGCATGAAATACTGAAGAAACAGAGCATTATAACAGACTGTTTTAAATAATCAATTGTTTTAGTTTATTTATTATTACAGATTTACAATGTGTAATCTATAAAGTAAGTTACGTGTGTTACGGTGTTAAATATGATGCCTATCTAATTTTCATATTAGTATGACAGTTTAACCACTGGTCACTACTACATACAGTTAACTTACTGGCACAATTTGTGTTTCTAAGGGTAAGGGTCCCTATTGATTCGATTTTTTTATAATTGGGGAAAATTCGGTTCTCTGAATTATGCAAACTTACAGAGGAGCGACTGTATACTGTTTAGTGCGGCTGAGTCTTCTGCCGTACAAACAGAAGAAACAACACCGTAGTGCTTTACTACAATGTTGTGATAGTGCCTAATTAGGCAAATCTGTAACTTTGCTAGCAGCATATATATCTGTTGTTATCAACAAGTTCAAGGGTCGCTTCTTTTCTTTACGACATCGAAACCAGCACAAGCTAAATAATGAATACGCTAGAATCTAGACTTTCTAGAGTATCTCTTAATGAAAATGCGAATCCGCAAACTAGTATGAAACATCAGTCTTCTAAAGTGAGTTCTACCAATAACAACTTGCCTCGACACCCGTTACTTAAACTCGCTCTACAAAATCAAAATCAAATACCCCAATCTACAAATAATCAATCAAATTACCACCCCCTTCCGAAACCCTTGTCTTCGGTTCCATCTGAGTGGAGATCATCTCAATTAGCCTCAAATAATAATAGCTCTAATATTTCATCGGCACCAACTGCGGGTTCTCCTCGCGCTGTCAGGACAATCGATGCATCGACATTACGACGTTCAAACCCTTTATCCGGTATAGCTTCCAGTTCATTAACAAGTAAGTCTCCAAAATTTTATACGTTGGACTCTTTTGATATTGGTCGAAAGCTGGGTAAAGGTAAATTCGGCAAAGTTTACTGTGTTAGAGAGAAAAATTCTGGCTATATCTGTGCATTGAAGGCCATGGAAAAGAAAGAAATTATTGAATATAAAGTCGAGACTCAATTTAGAAGAGAAGTGGAGATTCAATCAAATCTGCGCCATCCTAATATACTTAGGCTTTATGGTCATTTTCATGATGCTACTAGAGTCTATCTTATTATAGAGTATGTGGCACATGGTGAATTATTTAAGATATTAAGAGATGAAAAGAGATTCTCGGAGGCCAAAGCATCAAAATATATTTATCAAATGGCAGATGCTTTAATATATTTGCATAGAAAGCATATAATTCATCGAGATATCAAGCCTGAGAATATTTTGTTAGGTATGGATGGAAATATTAAAATTGCTGATTTTGGTTGGAGTGTCCATGCTCCATCTTCAAGACGCAAGACCATGTGTGGTACATTGGATTACTTGCCACCCGAAATGGTTGAAGGTAAATACTATGACAATAAGGTTGATATTTGGTCGTTAGGTGTTCTTGCATACGAATTTTTGGTTGGCAATCCTCCATTTGAAGAAAGTGGTCATACGGCAACTTACAGAAGAATTGTTAAAGTCGATCTTAAAATTCCTGCCTATGTTTCTCTGGAAGCAGGAGATTTGATTAAGAGACTACTACAACATGATCCTGAGAAGCGAATTACGTTAAAATCTGTACAGCAACATCAATGGATAATGAAAAACAAGCCCTACTGGGACTCCGTCTAAATTTGAATATAGAATAAAGTATAAATATTTTGTGAATACTAGAATTTCAATCTTCAGTAAACCTGAAACTAAATTCATCTTCATCTTCATCATTATCATCATTAGCATCATTATTATTATGATTTTCTCTATTGGTGGTATCATCAGCATTGATGCTTTGCGTCTCGCTGTCCACCTCAACTGGTGTTGCCGGGATGTTAGACACCTCATCGGATTCAATGTCTGAATCAATAAATAGTTGGTTATCAGGATCTTGCTCAACTCGGGGCCTTTTAGCCTTGGTAGAATTTGGTGCTATTTCATTGTGCCTCTTTTTACCTTTGAAGAATTCTGACGGATTTGGGGTGATTGTTTTATTGACACTGTCTTCCATAAATTCGACTACGATCTTCGTGGTGTTTGCCTTGGCTTTAGATCTCCGAAAATTCTTAAAATTTGGTACTGATTCCCAGGTATTTTGTGCTACTGAATTCAAAGGTGATTTTGATAATCTCGTTATGGGTAAGCTCTCTTCCACAATAGCCAAATTCACCAATTCTTCAATATTAAATTGGCTATTAAAATCATAGTCTGTCGAATGTGAAATTCCTTGTTCAATGTACATAACATCACCCATTTCTTCATTTAACACCTCCGTTTCTTTTCCATTTGGTTCATATCGGGGTATCGTATTGTCTTGTTTATGAGGTAACGGAGAATCCGAATTCTGATCAAGGAGTCCCTTAGGATTCTGAGAATTTATACTAGAATTGGGTTCTAAAGATTCTTCTTGCGTAGGCTGATCCGTCATTATATCAAAAAGACCTCCAGTTGCCCTTTCTACTCTCCTTCTCTTTCTGGGAGAGTTTAGCTGGGGGATAGAACCACCTTCGGATTCTTGTGGGGGTGGGTCAATTTGTGCAACATTAACCATTTTATCATCCCTCTCAACTTTCTTTGGAGCTGCTGTTAATAAGTCTAACATATTCAGCTGTTTTTGAACTCTAGCTCGTCGGGGTTTTTTTGTTGGCTCTGCAATGGTAGTTCGTTCTATACGAACACTATCATCCAGCAAATTGGACATTTTGGATACTTCAATAGTAACTGGATCCGGTTCATCTATATCAAGTCGTTTTCTCAGTAACTGAGTAGCATTGGACTTCAGTATAGCATCCAAAAGCTCCACAGCGTCGGTTAAGTATAGCTTTAGCAGTTTCGCTGTTTTACTTACTATAACAAGAGATTGCACTTGCTCCTCGTTAGCATCGAATGCAGGAATCGGGTATTTCAATATTACTATTTTTTCGGCTTTGAGCGATTCAATAAATTTTTTAATTTCGTCTGCACTTGTATAGCGTTGAAGTTCATATACGACTGCTTTTCCACCCCCTGATTCAATAGTAGGTTTCATCGATCTCCACTGTGACTTATCACAAAAAACAAACACAATATCTTTGAACAGTATCTTACGAGAAGGGTCACTTCCCATTCTATCGGGTGTAAACTCATCTACTTTTGGGAGGTTTCCATCAAAGTCTAGCTCCATGCCATTTGCGGCATTTAATACAGCATCACAGTAGTCCATGTTGACAACTGGTATACCATTGATCAAAGCATACAATACTTTTGAAGAGTTTCTCTTCTGTTTCATAAATAGAGTTGTTTTAGGGTGAAACTCTGTAAGCACCTTGATGTCCATTTGCTCTACTTTGGACTTTATTTCTTGGATGACATCTTTATGAGCCTCGGTTGAATCTTCGCCCGTTGAAATTGTCCAAACATTTGATACCCACGAGATATTCAATAAACATCCATTCTTTTGCTTTCCAAGTTGAATTCTTATATTGTCATTTAATTTAGTAATATCTTGTGTTGCTCCTTCAGTAAGCCGTATTCCGTTGACAACGGTTCCAAATCTGGTATTGAGGTCTTTTACCACTATCTGGGATCTTACTGAAATATGTTCTGATGCAGAATTAGGTAGATCGCTTATTTCAATCTCCATATGAGACCTTGACACTGTTTTACGGTCGAGGATTATGTCCGCTGTTATGTTAAATTAGTTTCATCAAATATATGCTGTTGATTCACTTACATGTAGTACTTCGACCTACAATATATTTCTTACCAGGCCGAAGCCATCGTCTTTTATCTAATGTTAGATACTACCCGATAAGTATCACAGGGGTTAATCATACCTTCTGTACCATCTTGAACACTAAGAATCCACATTAGATACGTCTAATATGAATTTCAGGAAAGACATGAACCTCCTGGAACTTGTAACCATATTAACATTTGTCCTTGCCCTACCATTTACAACTTCTTCACACTTTAACAGTAGCTTAATTGAAACAAAACAATAATAATTGACCAAATCAAAGTGAAATCGCATTAATAAATATATATATAAATATATTGAAAACCACTTGGAAATAGAATATTAAGGGCAAACATAAATTAAAATTACATATAAATAAATAGTACTGGCCTTTCTCAAAATCCTCTTCGTCTAGGAGGACTCTGGCTCCTAGCTCTAGCTTCTCCAGGCAGGAAACTACTTCCTTTAATTACATCCACAAATGCAAATTTAGCATCTATAACTTTATCCAAAAATTCCTGACCAGTAGCTTCATCTACTGCCTGTTGTGCCTCCTCAAGTGTAGAATAGGTAACCAATGCGTAACCTTTAACATAACCAGTCTGCCTATCTAAATTTAGTTGGACATCCGTTACTACTCCGAATTCATTGAAGAATTCTGTAACATCATCCTCTGAAGCTTCTTCGTTGATATTTGTCGCCATAATGACCCATCCCTCAATAGCTGAACATTAGACATTTTTCTCTATGCAATCTCATGTACTATGTATCCATTACTAACATTTCAAAGGTTTCACTATTGTTAGAGAGGAAACGGTTACCACGTTCAATATACATACAACCAGTGTTACTAAAATGAGCCATTTTTGTAAATGTCCAATAGTTCTAAATTCTATTAAGTTGATTTCAACAGATCTGAAATATACATGTATCTGTGTGGGTCTGGGTTCTCTTCTCTTAGCCCCAGCCTCAGCCCTATTTCTCTGGCTAGCTGGTTTATGACTCTAACAAAACGTGATTAATTTTAAATACATATGTTAATTACATTTCATGAAACATATTATATAGTATATATTACATTTAAACAATCAAATTATAAGTATATGTCGTTTTTGGTGCAATCTAAAAGCTGAATCCAACACCAAATTGAAGACCCTTTCGAGTCAAATCACTGTCCTTTGTGCTGAGAGGAATGCTGTAAATGAGTTCTAACTGAGCAGCAGAGGTTCTATAAGTCAATCCAAAACCAGCAGCAGTAGATGGGTGTGAAAATACTTTTGAAAATAACTGCTTGATACCAGTAGGTGTTCCATCTTCTCCAGAATCTTCAGAGACTAAGGATGCTCCGTTAAATAAAAATACTGCTCGTAAAGGACTGAAGGAGTTCACTAATCGAGGGATTTTGGTATATATACTAATATTTCCAAGAGCAAATCCATTTCCTCCGATTGAGTCTCCTTCATCCTTGGGGCCAAGACCATTTTTTTGAAATCCATAAATGTCTTTAGCTCCGCCTAGATAAAAGCGATCAATAATAGTAGATTCACCTTGAAGGAAGCCTGTTGCACCTGATACATTGATAACAATTCTTTCTTTATCATTATCCAAAGAATAAGCAGCAGAGCCTTGAAGCGATCCTTTGATATACGAAACATCACCCGGTAGTCCAAGCTTACTACCTACAACTTCAACTAAAGCACTAGTAGAATATCCGCTAGTAGGGTAGAAAGAATCATTGAGCCTGTTTAGAGTTGCTCCAGCGTTCAATCCTACCTTGAAACTGTCTCCAGCAGAAGCACGGACAGAGTCACTTGCCGCAGCTCCAATTCCAATGACTGCTCTATTTACTGCTTCAAAACCAAACTTAGTTTGAAAAACGGCGTTAGGACAGCTTTTAACGATTTCAGCAGCTATACCTCGGAATACCTCAGAATGAGATGCCCATGGAACAGTCTTACTTTGGTCATATCTACTCAAATAAGCTCTGGTATATGGTGAAGATAAAACGGGTGTTTGAAGAGTAGCTTTGTAGTAAGATCTATCAGCAGGACGACTGTCGTAAGAGGCTTCTATGCTTAAAGATTCACCTCCTCCAAATAGGTTGTTGTGGCCACCAGCCAATTCTATACTAGCTTCATCATCTCTGGTTAAAGTCTTGACGCTATGCCAGTAAGGCGAAACTTCACTTAAAGATAGTTTAGCATTCAAACCCAAATCTTTACCTTGCTGTTCTTTGGAATCATCAAGTTGGAATGAGACATTTTCAAATACTCCGAAAGCATTCAGTCTCCTCTTAGCTCTATTTACTTCTGATAATACACTTTTTAAATCAGTAGAGGCGAACAATCTATCGAATTGCTTCTGCAAGACGCTGTCTCGAAGGCTCTGGGTTCCAACGACCTCCACCTTTTCAATTTTGACAGGCAAAGTTGAATTTTGTTGCAACTATTATTAATTCTGTTAGAATTTTAACTATTTTTTTTTTCCTTTTCATAAAAATTGCTTTCAGTCATAACAGTTTGGGTGCTGACAGAACAATTATCTTAATTTAACAAGAAATGTACCTACCAATTGTTCTAAATGATCCTTAATGTTAGCAGTAATTCACTTAAATTTTGTCATCTTGTATAAATATCCCAGCATTCACCAAGAATTCTACTCAAGAATTTATAGTAGTTCTATACTTACGTTAGCCATTTTATATGTCTGCAATTCAGTTAAATTCAAATATAGAGCTTATAACATGTAAGTCAGAATTTCTATATTAAAATGAGCCGCTGATTGGATAAATATGCCGGCAAGCCCAGCGTGCAGTTAGTATACTGAGACCATTTAGCATTTTGCAACATTATGAATAATGGCCTAGGAAGCCAATTATATGATGCTCTGTGTGGAAGTGAATATATTAAGCATCTAGAGGTTGTTCCTTTATCTATTTTGCTCCCAAATGAATTAACTATTGAAGATGGTGTTGTAGGTTTTCACCAGAAAACTCTGAATAAAATTTACGCTTCGATTAGGTCTCATTATGAGGATACTATGACATATTCTCAGCTAAGACCAAGTCAACTGATCAATTTGCCAAGAAATATCTTGGACGATATGCAAAAGCTGACATTATTAGCTTTGATATGCACTACCGAAAATTTGCGAGCTATAAATGCCCGCAAGAGATTAATTCTGATGGACGTTTCTGCCCGTAACGTCCTGGAAGAAATAAGATTCCTTAATATTATTTTTTGTTCTCCATTGAATAAGCATACCAAAAGTCCAATGCTATGGCAACATCGTCGTTGGCTACTTGAGCTAGGTGGTTCTCAATACTTAGAAGCATTTAATTTATCACAAGCAGAAAGTGTCTATGCGGAGATACAGCCTACAGCTGCTAATTGGAAACAGCTAGAGTTCAAAGTAATCCTAAAAGCATCAGAATTGCATCCTAAAAATTACTATGCCTGGGGATATGCCAGATGGTTTGTTAATAAATATTTTACCGACAAGGAGATTGAAGATTTACTTCAAGATATTTTCAGTTTCTGTAAACAGCATGTGAGTGATGTTTCATGTTGGATGTACCTTCAATTTCTACTAGATAAATTAGACAAAGGTGACATTTCATTGAAGTATATTAAGGAAAGTATAGAATTGACTGGAATCTGTCTGGATCATGAATCAGTTTGGATGTTTTTAAGATGGGGAATGCTTAAAGATGAAGCCACTAAAAATACTATAATCGATCAATCTTTATCGTGGGATAAGGATCATCAAGATAAAGCCAACAGCTGGATAAAACTGGTCTAAACCATGTAATAATATTATATTAAGATTAGTAATATTTAGGTAAATTCCAAGTAAGAAAAAAGAAATTAGAAAAAGGTGAAGAATAAAAAAATAAAATAAAAATAAAAATAAAAATAAAAATAAAAATAAAAATAAAAGCCCAATGTTGCATCGAATGGTAAATTAGTTAGTTAAAGTTATCATAGCAAAAGCAATCAATCAGAAATCTATATTATATATTGGTTTTTAACGACCGGTATATTATTCTTGAAATCACCTCTAAACTAGATAAGTCATTTAAGATTCAGCATCAACAAACTCATCATCGTCTTCTTCGGTGGATGCAGAAGATGCTACGGCAGGAGCAACTTTAGGAGAAGAACTAGATGGTATAGGCAATGATTGCTTCAAATCGGAAACAGTATCTAAAGGACTTGCAGTGTTTGGGGTAGCAAGCTTTTGATGTGCTGGTAAACTGAAATCATCACTGAACTTCTGGCCTGGCAATATGGGTGCTATAGAGATGACTTGAGCCTTCAATTCCTCGGGGCTTTCAATGTGATCAATATCCTTGAAGATGGTATATTCCAATCTTCCGTCTGTTTTCTTGAATAACTTAGGGTGGAACTCTCGTCCAGTTTCTTCTCTCTTCTTGGCCTCTTTTCGTTGTCTATCTTCTATAAAGAACTTCTCATCGGTAGCGACATTATGATCCCGTTGGGCCAAAGCATTAGTAACCTTTTCCCAAAGTCGTCTGGACTCAAATTCTCCTTGTTCAGAAATAGGTCTTACAAGTGGAGGATATTTCTCTGCACTGTTGGTGTCAAAGAAGACAGACTTCTTTCCAGTCTTGACATTTTTTATTTCTAGTACGTCATTCCACTTTCCAGAGATCTCATATAACACTTTTCCAGTGGAAATTTGCTTGATCTCACCATAAATTGCATTGTAAGTACCAGAAATAAAACCCTTGGTCTTGAACTCGATATCAGCAACCAAATCATTTTCAGGACATCTAACAAATGAATGATCACCAAGTTCAAACTTTAAGGTTCCAATCAAGATTCCTCTAGCATACATATTTGGTTGAGTGAGTTCATACTCTTCAACAGTACCCTTGGAGTTTTTAATATCAAGGAATTTTAAGAAACCAACACCTTCCATCATACTTGCAGCAGAATTACCCAAGAATCGAGACTTTGGCACCAAAGTACCATCGATTCGAATCTTCTTTTCAGGCCAAATGTAAAAATATGAAGATTTAGGAGGGTGGTGAGAAGTTTGCTCGGCCAAATAATAAGCCTGAGATCCATCCTTGAAATCCCAATAACAAGAGAAATGCTCTCCTAGAACTGGATTCAATGGCTTCTTAACGGCTTTTGGAGCAATGTGCCATCCAGACAAATACCACTTTACAACACCTAAAAATCGATCAATGGGTTCTGGCTGTTCATGAGCATCCTCTAAGATATAAGGATGCTGTAACTGGTTGGTAATTCTCTCTAACATGGATTTCCGTTCCAAGATGAAAGTAGGCAATGTAATTCGAGATAGATCTGCTCCGGATCGAAGCTGCCCAATAAGACTTAAAATGATATTTTGTCCTTCTCCGTCAACCTCATCGATATCTGTAGTTTGTTAGAAAATAATTGAACTAATTTAGAATTGATTGTACTTACCATCAATGTTTTCAGTAGGCGGTGAAGACGACTTTGCTGTAAAGTTAGAACCATTTTTCTCGGTAAATCAGTCAAACGCAAAAATCCTAATAACCATTAAATGAGCATAAAGCTTATAGTAAACTGATTTATAATGCCTCAAATAGGTACTATTGAGTAATATTGAGCGCCTTCAAATCAATATAAATGTTCATTTAGTCCCAAATCACTGGTTATAAAACTTACAATGACTCAAGTGGCCAAGCTTTCCCTTTGAAATAAGTCCAACAGCCATTATATCTTAAACTTCAATCAAAAAAAAATTTCAATCAGCAAGTATCGTAATATTTCAAATATCCACTAATTTACTATTGTCAACCCACTCTTAAAGGGAATTAAAGTAAATGCACAGATTGTTGATTAGAATCGAACTGCACAAAAAAATTAACTGCCTAAAAATAGTCGTAAAGTCAAGCCCGGTTTGTTAACAATCAAGTCTATTAGTAGAATAATAACTGTTTTAAATGGACGTTTAATCGAATTATTCGTTAGTTTCTTTCCCTCACTATATATTTCCACAGTTCAACAGCAAGACAGGATTCCTAACAAGTAGTTGATAATAAGAAGTTCAAACAACCAAAATAAAATAAAATGTTAAAAAGGCCTGCTTTCCCTGCTTGCGTGCGTAGCAGTATGTTAACTTAATCGGGGGTATGAGCTGGACTTGCGTGCCGACGAGAGCGCTATCAAGGGAGGAATGGATAGTGAGCGTTCTGGGTTAACCTAGAGGGTGGAAGGAAATTTTGTCTTGGCTAAACAGCGAATGGTAACCAACCTGATCATAAGAATTGCTACTGGTTAATAGCAAAATTCGAAATCAGCAATATATAGAGAAATAGTAGCAGTTAATACAGATCGTGTATTTGTATACTAAAAAGATTAAACTGAGTTATAATGTCTTATAGCTTGTTATTTATTTAGGCTGTTAGGAAGCTAGTCCACCTCACTGCCCCCCCTCCCCCGTCTCTCCTTCCTTATTCTGCGTGTACTTGATCAAATTAGTGCGGAGAGTTGATTCTTGGTAGGGTAATTTTATGAGATGACGTATCTTTGGTACACAAATGTACGGCCGGTAAGTTAGTACATGGTAACTTACTGGGCTATGGCCCATTTGACATAATGGACGGATCGTGTCGGATATATCTACAGTTACCACTTAATATTCTCCTGCTGCCTGTATTATAAATCTGACAAAGCACTTAATCACCAGCCCTATGATGAAGTGAAATTTTAAAATAACTGGAAATATATAGCATCTATTTATTTATCTATTTATTTAATGAGCAACGTGTTTATTTCTCAATTGTAAGTTACCTTTAACGGATCTTTAGGCTACGGCTTTCTGAGGCGCTAGTCTTCGCTCATATTAGTAGAGTGACATGTGAAGAAAGTTGAATAAGCTATAGATAAAATGAACGTAATCTACCAACCTAGGGCCAAATCAAGACATTGATTAGTTTGGCAGTAAATAATAAAACTCAAGTAGCAATATAAGAGAATCATATATATTTATGCTGCTATGGTCACAAGTAAGAATATAATTTAATAAAAGCCTGGATAAGGTAGATAAAGACTTGGCAGGGCGCCTGCAAAACTTGGCCACAAACAGCTCATGGCATGGTTACGATAACAACGCTCCTTCAGGTTATATTAGGTTGAAGCAGCAATAGATACATATGTTACTTAACGTTAACTTACTAGTTACCTTAAGGAATTGCATCTGGTCAACATAGAATGCTGCAAGTATGTAAATACAATTATAAGAAAAAAATAAGACATTTTTCTAGTTTTTGTTTACTGGTTTATTCTTGTAGTATCTAGTCAATAAAATAAATTAATACTACAGGCTATGGACGTTTCTTTAATTCTTGTTGCTTTCTTGCTTAACTTTGTTCACAGATACAGAAACCCCTTGTATTAACTATAAGCTCCATACAAGCTGAATTTGTCAAAGGTAACTGGAACTAGTCTCTATATATGCCTCATCAAGAGTCAATTGCGGGGTCAGCATAATTATCTTGTACCCCTAGATAATGTAGATATTGTCTTGTGCCTCGGTAGTTATATGGACTTTAAAGTGATTAACTACATCTCTGGGAAGGGTATACCGCCCAAATTGGTGAAGCTATTTTCCTCTGTAGATATAGGACAAGCATCTTCGTATAGCAGATCAATATCTTTTGCAAAAATAAGGCCTTTTCGCATCAGCAGTGCATTTTGGTACATTGACCGGAAATCTGAAGGTATATAGATATCTACTTCTTCTAGGAATCTATCCCACATATCCTTGGAAACTCTCGACCGTAATACAGTACGTCTGAAAACCGCAGCTAAGAATGACAGTAGAATTAACGCAAATGGCTTCTTCTGCCTAGCCAGCACAGCAACCTCGTTTGGTAACATATCCATAATTGCACCCAGTGGATATACAGAGGAATATTTGACCGCACAGTTAAAGCTTGCATCAACTTCATTTAAACAACGTTCGTATATAGTACATTCTGTCTTAGTTATAGTCTTGTTTTGCACCACTTCATATAATTGATCACGCAGGTATATAATGAATTCAAATCCACTGGGGTATTGAGCTATTTCGAAAAAGGAAGTTCTCGATACTAAGACTTTTAGCGGTCCACTGGAAAGGTGTTTTTGGTATATCGTCCATATAAGGTCGCTGCCCCTAGCAAGAACAAAAAGATCTATGCCACCTGTCCATGATAAAACCGGGACAATGTTTATATCGCATAGTGCTAAAATTGATAGCATGTACGTTGAAAGGATTAGTTCTGCAGGGTGTTTTCTGTCAAGACTACTTAAGCTTTGCCGGAGATTTCCTATAGTCTTTTGGACATATCGTCTTGTCTGTATCGGTACCTCTTCGTTATCTGTGATAAATCCATCTCTATAGGATCTGTATCTTAAATAAGATGATACAGCCAATATTGAGTCCATAACCTGACTTGAAGATATTGCGACTTGAGTGCCGAAATTTTGCCACATATTCATTACCTCTCGATCGTTCAATGAAACCAGCTTTATACCGTTGTGTATAAAGTATTCTATGTTTATTGTATCCTCCAGTGACATTTTAGTTTGGAATATGCTGAAGTTGTTATTGACATTAATAGTTGGCTTAATGGAATATGTTTGACATCTAGAAACCATTTCACCAGATTGCAGACCTATGTTTGATTCTATTGGCACTTCTGCTGACTTTTTTTTCCTTCTATTCCTTGTTATTGGTAGTATAGGTAAATAAATACATTCTCTGTTTGTTGCTATACAATATTCGCATGATGGCTTCTGTTCGTCGCACTGTTTGTTAGTAGTGATGAATACCCGGTTTGTTGTTCATTTACTTTAATTCTTAGTCTTTTGCAAGATGCACATCCTCCCCTGGATTTCTTCTTTGGTTGTGTGGACATTTTAGAATTTGAAAGGTGGGTAGTAGAAATATTGTCGATTGTTTATAGGTATTGTCAAATATGCCTCAATTAAAGTTGTTCGTCTTATACTGTAAGTTAGTCGGAGATACCACATATGAGTGCTACTGTGTTATATAAATTTGTAACATAAAGGCATCTGCCCAACAGTGTTAACAATTTATACATCTTGCAGTGCAGACCAGTGATGGCAAATAGTAAAATAGAAGATTCTAAGAACGAATTCTTAGAAATAGATATCATTTGGCGGAATAAGATTCAAGAAGAAATTTCAAATTCCAATGTAAGCGATCCCGCCTTTATCTGGTATTAGCGTTTATTTGGAGCAATGATTGATTGTTTAAAATAGTCGAGACTTCTACTAAAAGTTCACTATATTGTGCGTGCCAATGAGCCTCGTAAAATGCGTCTCAAATAAGATAAGAACCTCTGAAACTTACTTCGAGACAGGTATTTCGCTATACCCCCAATAACCAAAAGTTCATTCTTAGAAAGAATAAAACTTCCTAGCAAGTAGAATACTATATTCAACTGCCACATAATGTCCATCACCGCTGCAGATAGGACCAATCCCTGGGCCAGGATTCTTCACTGACTCTTCGGCAGTCTGACAGAGCCTTAAAACTGTAACAGAGTCTTACTAGAGTGTCGAGAATCGAAATATTAATAAATATAGGCTGCTTATAAAGACGATACAATTTATCCACATACACACCCCCAAAAAAAAGAAAAAGAAAAAGAAAGAAAAACAATAACGACAACGACAACAACAGTAATAACATCAATTTCATATATAGATCATGTAAATCATAAAACTATAGATAAATTCGATGTTATTATTATTATTATTATTATTATCAAAGAATTAGATAACTAATTCAAATATACAAGAACGTTGACATATCTGATCTACTAAGTTGATTTTCTCATTCAATTTGAATCTTAATTTCGCTGTTAACTCCCATAATAACAATAAAAACATCAAATTTATCTATAGAACATGAAAACCATAAAACTATATCTAAAATAACTCATATGCACCTATGGGCAGGAGTCGCTATCC
>JAJMBN010000266.1:0-15979 GCA_030572735.1 Sugiyamaella mastotermitis
CTGGTGAGGGTGCTACTGTCAGCAGTGTTGTTGAGGAGGTCACTCAGACTGTTATTGCTGGCACTACCACTGTTGCTGCTGTGGAAACTAGTAAGGCCGGTGGATCTGGTTCTAGTGGTTCTGGTGCTGCCAGTGGTTCTAGTGAGAGTGCTACTGTCAGCAGTGTTGTTGAGGAGATCACTCAGACTGTTATTGCTGGCACTACCACTGTTGCTGCTGTGGAAACTAGTAGGGCCGGTGGTTCTCCTGGTTCTAGTGGATATAGTTCTAGTGGATCTGGTTCTAGTGGATCTGGTTCTAGCGGATCTAGTTCTAGTGGATCTTCTGGTGCTGGTGGTGTTGAAGCTTCCTCTGGTGCTTCTAAGTTGGCCATTAGCGGTATTGTTGCCCTCTCTGGTCTCTTTGCCCTTCTTGTTTAAAATTGACACATTGAGGTGTTATATTATTCTCTTTCTTGGACACTAATTCAAATAGTGTTTTGTTTGGTGATTTTATGTGATTTATGTTTCTATTCGATTCCCATTTGTATTTTTTCATTTCTTATTTCTCTTACAGACATTTTCTTTTCTTTTCTAATATCTTCTTTACTATTTATCTTCGCTTACGTTTTTGTTTTCTTTATCTTTACTAGGGCAGCCCGAAAAGCTACTCGTCTAAATTATATTGTTTCTATAGCTTAATGATTAAATTTGTTTAATTAATTTTGTTTCACTTTGTTCCTAGCAGCTTTAAAAATATCAGATTTTTCAGATTCAATAAATGACGAGTTAGAAAAGCCTTTAGTACTTGAACTGACAGAGAGAATGCTGGAGCTTGAAGCTGAAGAAGAGCTAAGAATTGAAGAACTGCTGCTAGGAAGGCAGCTGCTTGAACTCCTAGATGATGATTCTATGGTCGAGAGGGAACTAGATGAGCTGGAAGAAGATCTAGATATAGTACTGGTAACAGAAGTTTGAGTGGTAACAGAAGTATGAGTGGTGGTAGGTGCAGTAGAAGATGTAGAAGCAGAGGTTGAAGTAGAAGATGTAGCTGTACTAGGAGGAGCATCAGGAAGTTCAGCTAATTCTTGGTCTACATGAGTTTTTCCACTGACCCACGAATTGACAGTAGAGAAAGAGATAGCAGAATCGATAGAAAGACTATCGACAATGAAAACAGTAATTGTTCCATTGCTATCAAAAACGACACCTTCTGTCATTTCACCTTCGACATCTCTCTCAATATAGCCCTCAGCAGGAATACCAGTGTACAAATCACTGATTCCTTGATAGTCATGAACTGTAGAGTAGAGTCTGTTGTAATCATCAGAGCTAAGAACTTCAAAAATGTCAAACTCTCCACATCCACTTAACCAACAAGAACAATTACCTTGATTAGGGAATTGAGACGTTCTGGCAATATGATCATTTAATAACCTGATAGAAGGCATATTGTAGTCAGTAGTTGAAGTACTTACAATAGACTCATCAGGCATTGTAAACTTGAACAAGGACATTTTGGTGGTTCCACCAAAACAATGATAAGCAAGGATTCCGGATCGATATACTCCACAATCCTCGTTCAAACCAGAAGGCCCACATGCATCATTAGATCATAAAGTTTTCATTGGAATTGAACAACACGTCATCAGCCAAAACAGTCGAAGCGGAAGCAGATTTTTACCAGTACTATCGACATAGTCAAGGGATTTCCAAGGCAGGAAGAGCTTTCACCTACGAGACCTATAAAGGTAACACCATCAGCAGTCTGGCTTGCCGAGTCATAGTACGATTGACGGGTCCATGAACCAGAGGAAGAACTGCCAATCTCAAAAGAGTCAGCAGTATAATAAGCAAATTGCTTAAGGGACAATGGACCTCTGAAATTGACAGAGACTTCTTTATCAAGTGGACTGTTGGTTCCATAAAAGTAAGTAGGTTCCGCATTCAAAAGACAGGTACAATTACCAGCATCGATTTCAGATACATCAAAGTAATGGCCATAGAAAAATTGCAATTAGTCATACTCAGTAGAGTACTGAGTGATATCGGCGATCACTGAGCCTACAGGAAATAGTTTTGAATACTTTTTTAGTTTTTCTTGAAATGAAGGACATTCGCAATTTGAAGGCCTGCTTCTGAAAATATATACTTTTTTTATATTGCATATTTGAAATTGTATTTCACCCCATTTTAGGGGGATGTTATGTCCTGTTCAGTTGTTTTCACCTGCTTCAAAGACTCCATCTAGTGAAACCGTTTAGCTATAACAAGCGCCCTGAGATTACCTCCATTTATATAAGTGTGTTCTAATCTGCCTCGGCCTGTGTCTTTTGCTGTGCGTCTTTTTTTTTTGTTTTGTTTTTTTCGTGTATCATTAGGTTGTATGTTTTAGTGCCTTTTCTTTTGTATCTTTTTTTAATAGTTTTTTTTTGTTAGAGCATGATATTATCATGAATAATCCTGAATATGCTCAAGCGGGCAATGGATTATGCAAGATAAATTGTACTTATATCATAAGTTCTTTGCTGTCATATATTTAGACGGAATTAGTCGGATAGCCCGCCTGGACAAAAAGAAACCGGCTAGATGGAAGTAAAATATCAAGATAAAGAGAAATATTATTATCTGTCTACCTAAAAATGTGAATCCTAGTCTATGATTCCTAGACAATGACGATCACCAGAAGTTAATTTATGACAACTGATTCGGTATGGATGTAAATTGAAATTCTTCACTATATATTACAGCAAAACCTCATTTACCAATTATAGCTCTATACAATCATAGTTATATATATCAGAGCCATTAATCACAAAATCATAAAATCAAAGAGTATATCATAGATAGCATAAATTCACAAAAAAAAACGCCTTACCTAGCTATAACAACACCCGCGAAAAGCCCACAAAGGACTAATTATATACCAATCAAAACTCAGGGGTACCAAAGTCATCGCTAGAATATTAATCTATACTAGTAACGGAAAATGAGAATCCACTTGCGGTCTATTCCTACAGCTATCGTTTCCCTATCGGTGATTCCCCGCACTTGCCCGAAGATAAGGGCAAGGAGGAGATAACCGATAAACGATATAAGTAAAGAAGCCAAAGCGACAATTATTTGCGAATTATTATTAAAATTAAGACCAAAGGAAACAATGACATTCGAATTAGCAGCATATGGTCCAAGAGACTTGAAAGGATATGGCCAAAACCCACCCAACCCCCACTGGCCTGGAAATGCAAAGATTGCTGTCCAAGTAGTGTTAAACTATGAGGAAGGTAGTGAAGTAGGACCTGAAAACGGAGATAACATCACAGAGGTTCTAGCCTCTGAAATTGGCCCTGGAATTAAACCAACAGTCGGTGGATTGAGAGATGTAAATATCGAATCCTTGTATGAATATGGATCCAGAGCGGGTGTATGGAGAGTTTTGCGACTTTTCAAAGAATACGGAATTCCCACCACCGGATATGCGGTCGGCCAAGCCTTACTCAAAAACCCAGACGTCGCCAAAGTAATGGAAGAAGATGGCCATGAAGTTGGATCCCACGGATGGAGATGGGTTGACCGTTCAAAATGGACGATGGAAGAAGAGAAGGAATATATCTTAAAGTGCATTGATGCAATCAAGGAGACTACACCATCTGGTAGAGCACCTAGAGGCTGGTACTATGGTATGGTACAAAGTAAAGCTGCAGAGAGATCCAGGTCATTAGTTGCACAAACTTTCAAGGAACAAGGATTACCATTGTTGTGGTACTCAGACTCTTATGCAGATGATCTTCCATACTGGATCCCATATCCTGGTGGTGAAAAGGAGGAGGGATTGTTGATTGTTCCCTACACTTTAGATGCTAATGATTACAAGAATGCTGGATACCAAGCCTTTATCACCTCAGACCAATTTGCCAACTATCTTATTGATACATTCGATGAATTGTACAAGGAAGGAGTAGAAGGCACACCCAAAATGATGAGCATTGGTTTACATGCAAGAATCATCGGTCGTCCTGGTAGAATTGCTGGATTGCGAAAATTCTTTGAATACGTAAAGACTAAGGAGGGTGTATGGTATGCAACTAGAGAGGATATTGCAAAGCACTGGATGAAGCAATATCCTTACACGCCATTCAACTAATTTCAATAAAAATTATTTAGTCTGTAACATCATTTTCTAACACATAATGCATCTAAATTTATCGTTGAATTTAATAAAATATAATAAAATTATTTGGCAAGAGCATCCTTAATATCTGTGACAAACGAGTCAATATAAGACTTGTTGGAATCCCATGCAAACATCAGTCTAGAAACATCATCAAATAGGTCATAAAATCTCCAGCCTCTAACATCTCGGAGTTCAGTGGTGAGACCCTTGGGGAATTTAATGAATACTGCATTAGCCTCAACCGGTAAGATAATCTCTAAGCTAGGAATATCTTTAATTTGACTAACAAAGTATTGAGCACACTCGTTAGCATGAGTTGCATTCTTGATCCACAAGTCATCTTTCAACATGGTAACCCAAGGACCAGAAAGGAATCGCATTTTGGAAGCCAATTGACCAGATTGCTTGATTCTTCCCTCGATATTATCATAAGGGTTTTTAGTGAACTGGATAATTGCTTCTCCAATAGCCATACCATTCTTGGTACCGCCAAAACAAAGGATATCGACACCAGCTTTCCAAGTAACATCAGCAGGGTTGCATTTTAATTTAGCAATTGCATTGGCAAAACGAGCACCATCCATATGTAATTTCAAGTTGTATTTCTTACAAGCAGCAGAGAGTGCCTTGACTTCATCAATACTGTATACAAGACCGGTCTCGGTGGTTTGAGCAATTGAAGCAACTCTTGGCTTGGAAAAATGAATATCGTCTTCAGTACTAGCGATAGATTCGATGATTTCAGGTGTTAGTTTACCATTACCAGTCTTTCGAGTAACAATCTTAGAACCTCCAGTAAAGAAGCCAGGGGCGTTTCTTTCATCAGTCTCAATGTGGGAATATTCACCAGAAATAATGCTATCATAAGGAGGGCAAACAGAAGCCAATGCTAAAGAGTTGGCAGCAGTTCCGTTGAAAACAAAATGAACTTCTAAATCATCCGTTTGAAACAACTTCTTAAAAGCTGCGGTGGCTTTGGCGCTCCAGCTGTCCTCACCATAAGCAACCTCATGGTTCTGATTGATTTCGGCCATAGCCTCGAGAATCTCAGGACAGATTCCAGCATAATTGTCACTAGCAAAATGTTGTGTTTTAGACATTGTGAAAATCTATGGCCAATATAATATGGGGATATCAATATATAAAACGGTTGATGCGACTTGGCGACCTGAAATTTCAACAATCTGGGCTAAACTATCTAACGCGGCTCTGGTACTTAACAACTTGACTTATTTTTATGTTGCCATGTTAACGGATAAACCGATATGACGTACTACGACGTACTACGACTGCCCTACGCAGTTCTACTGGGTACCAATAAGTTAACTTTAAGGTAAGTACTACATGTATGCTTAATATGATTAATAATATGGGGATATCAATCTACAGTATTCTGTACAATAAATACTGTCTATGCGAGTGGTGACCTGAAGTTTGAACAATTGTTGTGAGCGAAGCAATCTAAAGCGGCTCCATCGCTTGACAAGATGACTTTTTACCTGTTGCCATGTTAACCGGAGATACGAATGTACGTAACTTACTTTTATGTTAACACTCTAAGTTAACTTTTACTACGAAACGCTCTGATTAATACACTGTAACTTTAACTTAGTGCTAAAAGGTAGCTAACTGTAACAGGTTAAAATTACTGCTGGCGCTCTAGCAAATAACTATAACAGTTATATCTATAGAAATATATATTATGTTATTATAATACGGTTACAGTAACTTCGAAGACCCGAGTAAACTTCGATATATATATATAAACTCCTACGCTGTTAACTGGAGGTTACTCTAGAACTATAAGGATATATGAATATATATGGTTAAGCCAAAAATTTATCTATTCTACTTTATTCACTTGAATAAGAATGGGCTGATATATGCGACATAGGCAAGTCACAGCAATGGAAGAAAACGATTCTGGTGGTTAGTTCACTATGAACCAGGCATTCATATTCAACTATACGCAAGCGATTGTAAATATTGATTAAGTATTAAACGTATATTTTTCTCAGCAATTTGCAATCACACTTCTGCCTGTAGAATAGACCTCAGTGGTTCATTAATCAAGAGTTGATTGGTTCAGAGTTGGCTCAGTTCATGGGTCATGGGTAATGGGTCTTGGTTCAGTGGTCAAACTTCTTTTCTCATGGATATTATTAAGATCCTTGGAATCCAGTCTTAAGGTTGCTTGGTGAGGACCCATAACTCCTCATAAAAACAGCAAAAATGATAATGAGACCACTTTTAACCTGTTACTTCAACGCCTGGTAAGCTACTATGATATCACAGATCTCCGCAAACCTATTACCAGGTAGGTACACCTAGTTCAATCATCTCCCTAGTTTAAGGCGTTGGAACACCACTACAGATGCAGCTCACTACAGCAGATATTGGTATGGTATATACTCTGAGCAACAATTTTTAGACAATTAGAAGATTTGGAAACTCTATTAAACTAATAATTTATCTCAATGCATAATTTAGGTCTTTAAAAAAGATAATATTATTCAATGATTGATGTATACAATGGACAAAAGGATCCAAAATCTCGGGTCGCTGCACAATTCTTTCATTTAAAACAATTGGATTTACAACGCAACTAAATGGACTTGGCTCTTGTAATGTTTTGTTAACTACTACGATGAAGGCACCGTCTATTGCATGAAATCATAATAATTCCAAAGCTTAGCCAGTAATAATTAACAGCAAACTCAATAATGATCGGCGTAAAAATCGCGATTCCATTTGGGTGCTTTGAACTGCCAGCCACTTGCTACGCCTCATCAGGTCCCATTTAAGCACGGACTTAAAGTATATTTTAAAGTTCTTTGTAAAAAAGACTCAAACTTCACAATTACAACTTCACAGTTTACAAACATAACATAATATAATAAATATGGTCAATTACGCTGAATGGCTTAAAGAGTTAGACGAAAATACCAACTTGGGTTCTTTGTCTATTCCTGGTACACACAACAGTGCTGCTTACCATACCGCTTTGCCCTCTGTTCAATGTCAAGACGCGGATATTACTGAACAATTGGAAAATGGTGTTCGATTCCTTGATATCAGACTCTCTAAGGATGTCTTGGCCAGCGGAGACGACCAGCATGATTTAGTTGTTTGCCATGGTAACTTCCCAATTAAGCTTTTGGGTCAAGTTAGATTAACCGATGTTTTAGACGAAGTCTTTGAATTCCTTCAAAAGCATAACTCGGAAAGTGTTTTCGTATCACTTAAGCAGGAAGGTAACGGTACTTGGGATAATGACAGTGATGAATTCCCTAATGCTGTTTGGGATAGATATATTAAGAACCAACAAGATAAATGGTACCTTGGTACTAACTTACCATCAATTAAGGATGCCAGGGGTAAGGCTATCTTGTTCAGACGATTTGGTGTAAAGGACCCCAACAAGGCCAACAACTTTGGATTCAATGCACAATCCTGGAAATACAATACCACTAATGATGATAGAGGTACTTTTGAGGTTCAAGATTGGTGTGAAATTAACAAGCCTGAAGATATTTCTACAAAGGCTGGTTATGTTAAGGATCAAATCCAAAGAGCTGTTTCTTACAATTCCACTAACCCTTCCACCCCCAAACTCTTTGTAAATTTCTGTTCTGGTTCTAACTTTTTCGACCATGAGTGCTGGCCACAAAAGATAGCTCAAGGTTTGGAAGCTGATAAGATTGATCAAGCCTTTGGTAAGGGAAGTGGTATTGTTGTTTTAGATTATGTTAAATCTGACAACTGGAAGTTGGCAAAGCAATTGGTTGATAAGAACTTCTAATTAATCAATTTAGAACACTACAATGTTCTATATATATATATATATATATATATATATGTATTAGTTAAATTAACAATAAATAATTTATACAACGAGTTCTTCTTTTCTCTCGTCTTCAACGTGTCCAGTTTCTCCACCCTTAATAGAAGGAGCACGGCCACCTCCAACTGCTCTAATGTCACTGATAGAAATTTCTCTGGGTTTCCAGTTACCAGTTCTCCAGGCAGGAATATTTTCAGCCCAAATTTGGTCAATCTCTTCCAAACTCTTACCCTTGGTCTCAGGGAAGAGCAAGAACACATGGATGAACATAACAACACACATAACTCCAAAAATGATGTAGGTCTTCCAAGAAATGTTATGGAAAGAGTTGGGAACAAACAAAGCCATAGCCCAGTTGAAGATCCAATTAGCAGCTGCACATAAACCGTTAGCCAAAGCACGTTGCTTCATAGGGAAAATCTCCGAACAGTAAATCCAAGCACCAGGACCCCAAGTAGGAGCGAAGGTACACACGAATAAGTAACTACAGGCAATAACGGCCTTCGAAATCTTCTTTTCAGATAATGGGATTTGGATAGTGACAGTAGTATCAGTAGGATTGTTATAAGGGATACTATAAGTTGCAAGAAGACCGGCAACTCCAAATAACCAACCAGCCATAAGAGCACTACCAATCAAGAACAAAGGTCGTCTACCCCATCTGTCAATAAAGAGTAAAGCGGGAACAGTCATAACAACGTTTAAGATATATTGAATAGAAGAAGAAATCAAGTTAGCGTTACCTGAGAAGCCAGCCATCTTGAAGATATCAACAATATAGTACATCATAACGTTAACACCAGTCATTTGTTGCCAAATTTGAGTCCAAACACCAACCATAGTTCTGTTGATGGAATCCTTTCGGAACAAGTCAATTAATTTAATGTTTTGAGATTCTCTGTCAATTCGAACAACCTCTTTGAGCTCCTCAACTTCTATAAGCACGTCAGGATGGTTAATATCACCTCCAGCTTGGACTCTAGCAATAATATCAATGGCCTCTTCCCATCTATCTTTGTTAGCCAACCATCTGGGAGATTCAGGTAAAATAAAGGTACCACAACATAATAAGAAACCAGGAACCATTTGGATACCAAAACCAGTTCTGAAACTTCCCTTACCGGGGATGAAAGAACAACCGAAACCAATGTAAAACATAATCATGATACCCCAGGTAACCGACCATTGGAAAAGACCAACTAATCTACCTCTAATATCCTTAGGAGATAACTCTGCAACATATACAGGAACTTGGGAAGATGCAAAACCGATACCAACACCAGAGATCAAACGTCCAAAGACAAGTTGAGTAGTGTTTTGAGCAGAACATTGAATAGCAGCACCAATACACCAAATCATAGATGCATATCGAATAACAGGTCGTCGACCAATCTTATCAGAAATATAACCAGAAGCTAGAGAGCCTAAGAAAGAACCACCAGCCATAGCAGAAGTGATACCACCTTGCTTAGTAGGTCCGGGGTAGCCAAAAGTCTCATTATAAGGCTCTTGACCGAGGAAGGAGGACATGGACGAGATATCGAAACCAAATAACATACCTCCCATGGTAGCAATTGCTGCCACAACGTATGGGTTTGTAACTGTGTACATTTTTTTCTGTTTTGTCTAAATGCTTTTGTGTGGGGATCTGGAGAAAAAAAAAAGACGGGGGATAACTTGATTTAAATAGTCTAATTTCATTCACCCGCAATAATGAATAACCCACGAAAATAGGTTATCTGGTTAACTAAACAGGCATTAAAATGCGGTACATTTTCTTTTTTTTTTTTTTCCTAGATCATGAGTTGCAAGTGGATCAGCCGCCGTTACAAACATTTGCGTAAGTAACTTATGTGTTCCATATACGGGCATAAGCTTAGTTTCAAGCTATCCGGGCAATGAAATAAGCGAGCACGCCCGAATACAGGCTAGCTAACTCATTAGTAAATAGTTTCTTTATGGTTATATTCTATGCAATACACTTACTTAAGCTGTGTCTGGTGGATGGTCAGAAAGCTGCTAAATCCGGAGAGAATAAATTTACGGGAAGATGCAGTCCGCATCATGTTGGGAGGTTATGGTAAAACACTAGAAGCGGTGAAGTCAAGAGAACAAGAAAGATTTTTTGTTCGTTATATAAAACACTCAAATAATTGTCGAAACTAACTATCACAATATAAACTTCATTTAAAGAATAAGATGAAACATGTTTAAATTCAAATAATTATATATACAAATCTTAAAACCTTTACTTATGGGCTTGATAGCTTAATAGACCGGATAAACCTTACAGGTATGTAAGTACCTCGATAAGTAAAGTTTAACAGTCAGCAGCTCACAAGGGCATAAACCCTCACGAAAATTTTAAAGTTAACAGAATCAATCACATCTGTAACGTTAGCACCAACGAAAATGGCCCCATGAAGTATTATTCGTATAGATGAACAATAAGTGTAGAAGCATTATATATTACAATATATAATATGGTAATAAATCAAAAAGGTTTAAAAGGACAAATATTTATGCTATTTATTTATACATTATTTATTTGTTTTATTAATGACTGGCTTGTGTTATAGAGAGAAAACGTTGCCGATAGCCGAAAAAGGGTCTGGCCATAACCCACATCGATTGTCGGAGAAATTCCCTACATATGCACATATGATAATACACTTTACGGGAAATAATACAAATTCGGATTAACTCTAAGTATATTGAACTCCATTCGGGGAAAAATAACAGTGAAAAGCGGATCAGAACTGGGGGAAATCTGAATGGTAGTCATATAATTTTTTTGTTAAAGATTTGCGGGGTGTTATAATACTTTCAATGAACAAATAACTAAGTTATACTGTAGAGAGGTTATACTGTAACTTAGATAGAATCCCGGAAAAATTATGCATACCAATTACATGAAACAGTTTATTTTAGTCAGGAGAGCTTGGATTGGATTTTCTCCATTGACAGGATCCAAGCGGCCTCCCTTTGACCAGACAAAAATGCCCCATGGGCACAAGCAGTTCCGTGCCGTGCAGTATGTTCACCCGCAAATCTCAAGTTCCCACAACCGTTTTCGAATGCAGAAAAAACTTTTCCGGGATCGACTTTTACCCCAAAGGCTGAGTAAGAACCCAGGGCATATTGGTCTTGAGTCCACTCCGTAACTATAGTGCGTTTGATTCGGGGTACAGGCTTGGTGCTGTCAACTCGGAGATTGTCTAGAATAGGTCTATAGTATTCTATAGCAAGGGATGGGTTGGCTTCAAGGAACTGGGTTAAAGGTGGTGCAGTAAGCGATATAAGCACCGGCTTACCTGCTATTAAATAACCATTAATAAAATATACCGGATACTTCCAAGATGGAAAACCCTTTTGGTCGGCTACAGCAGGATCTGCCAGAGCCATAAATCGATCATTATTCTTTAGCCAGAACACTTCTTCAAATTCAAAGATGACTTTTCCTAGTGCTGCAACCTCCAATTCATCTATTGCCTCCTGGATGCTGCTCGGCAATTGCGGGCTAAAGCTAATAGTATTTGTTTTGAGTACCCCCAGAGGTAGGGTGCATATAACATAAGTCGACTCTAACACTTTCCCAGATCGTAGTTTCGTAATAATCCCCTGGTTGGGGTAATTGTTTACAAAACCCTCAACAGGAGATTCAAGCTGCAAGGTAAATTTGCTTTGATCTATGCGACTATATATGGCTTGAACGACCTTTTTATAGTGATCAACCACAAACCCATCCCGGCCATGGTGGCTCAATGCTCCATACTTTGCAGATATCTTCTCCCATTCTAAACCATGATACAATTCTAGTACACGAGCTATTTCTGGAGCAATGCTACGGTTCAATTGGGTTATGCCTTTTCTATTTTTAACAAATTCGGAAGCAAATGCTTTAAGACTTGTATCATCCAGATTTTCCGTCTTGCTATATTCAAGGTTGATTTTCTCAAATATTTCCTGGGCAGCTTGTGGTGACGTTTCATTAGGGTCTAGGACGCCATATTTGTTAAAGTAGACAATGCCGTTATCATTAAAATATACTTTGACATTCTTCTCCAAGGCAAAATTATATAAATCATTATCTAGCGTTTCATGAAACCAACTGGCTCCTAAATCGTAGCCGTTTCCGTCTTCGGTTACATATGTAAATGTACGTCCACCTATTCTATTTCTAGCCTCAACCAAAGTAACCGTGATTCCAGCTCTTGTCAATTGGGCTGATGCTTCTAATCCCGAAATACCAGCTCCAATAATTACCACTTGACTCATATTTATTCAAACAAAAACAATACCAAATGATTGATTATGGTTCTATACTAACTATTATGAAATTTTAGATACTATTACCCATTCTATATAGCTAATTACGGCGGCTAAATATGCGGCCTATCCATGATAACCAAAGTTACCGAAACAGATAAGAGTCGAAATACATACCTTTCTAGCTAAAAACACTTTTAAATGTTTCAGTTCTCCTAGCAGTTGTATTCAACGGGTTATTCACAATTTCATTTTATTCTTTTAGACTAATTGAGAGCTCCAATGGTTCGGAGGTCTGATTATAATACTAACAGTAACTGTAGCCATATATATTACAAGGAAAATGCGAAGTACAAACGGTGCATGCAGGAAAATAATGAACAATAATACGATTTCTATTTTAGACAAGGTATTTCGCTGATTGATATTTCTGAAATATGCTTATTTTTTTTTTTTTTTTTTTTTCGATTCTTTTGTTTGTTCACTCTGTGATCGAAGTCGGAGTCTCGGGGGTGTTGCGGCCTTTTTTACGGCGCTGAACCTACGATACATTTTATTACAACTGTATTTATCCACGTACATCTTAAATGTCTAATCCGTTTACTAACTAATGACGGTACATGTGCACATCTAATAATTACCGCAATGATCTTTGTATCAATCGAGCGTTAATAACCAAAGCTACATAATTTAGATATACTCTAAACTTGATGGTCAAGCTTGATTTTTGTCGATTTTTAGCCTCGAAGATCTCTTCTAGATTTTCCAGTGTTCGGCCCTTAGTTTCTATAAAGAAGTAATAGGTACAGGCGAGCTGGAATTTGTTCCAATGCACGAAAAACACATAAAACCAATATCCATTATTTTCCATAGCTGCTGGAGCAGCAAAGAATTGACGAAACTAGATGCAGCCGACATAATCTTGTAGACAAAAAGATCCTTTGGATCTCATATTATTACTTAAAACTTCGGATGGATAGATTGGCGTAATGGTAGTGTATCCAAGTGTATAAATACTTCCAAATAAGAAAATGAAAAAGATAGATGAATCCGAACATGCTATACTTCCAATCTTTTGATAAGTAGCAGTAGTGGCAGCTACTAGGGCAAGACAAACAGACATCGCAAAAGTTGTCGGCAGAAGCATCTTTCTTCTTCCAACAATATCGTACAGTCTTGCTCCTGCAATTGCAGATGCCCAACCTGTTCTAGAATAAATTGCATTCAGCAAAAGTTTCATATTGGCTGACATGATACCTGCTGCAGTAAGCATGGTTGGAAAATAATAAGAAGAAACATTGTTTCCAGAGAACTGAGCAAACCAAGCCATCATCATGTCAAGTATAATTCTATATCTAGCTGGTCTAGTTTTGAATATAGACCAAAAATTCAAATATGATCTCCAGCGAGTTAATCCAGCATCTCTGAAAGACTCAACAATCTCTGCCATTTCTAATTCAACAATAGGGTGAGATTCATCTCCATTACTGTGATATTCCACTAGAATGCTTCTGGCTTTTTCCTGCCGGAAAGCAGCTACAAGCTATCTAGGACTTTCCCTACACATAACAGGATAAAGACATTGGAGCCATAAAGGCTGTTTCCAACTAGTTGAGGATCTTACAAAATGAATTTCTGTTCCATGGATGAAAAATGTAGCAATGATTGATCCAATATAAGACAAGGTGTTATACAACCCTGCTACGGTTACCTCTGAGATGGAGCTGTGTGCTATTTCAACAACATACAAAGTCATACGAAGCGAGACTAGTTAAGAATGCCAACAGGAATCTTCCACAAATAAAATCAGATACTATTATTAGTAGGTGATCACGTTTAATTGTGTTTTTTTAGGGATCATCCCAGGCTGTGAACATACATTATAAATACTAAATACGATACCTGTACTAGTGCCAGCACCATCCAATCCAAATTACTCCTGGTTTCTTCCCGAGCATTAATACTGCCCATCAAACTACCATCATATCTAGACATAGTAGCACATAAGTATACAACTGCACATGAAATGTACATTGTCCTCTTCCAAAAAGGATCAGGTTTATTGTCCCGAATAAAATCTTCTAAAGGAAGAATTGTGCCGCCTTTCTCAGAATCATTATCGTCGTCATCAACAAGTACCCCAACTGAAGGTTAAAAGAGCTAGTCATTATTTCTACTGTATTGTAAAACTTGTTACAATGTCAAATCCTTTAATAGCACACAATACATGCATAATAACCATAGATTAGAATTAGGAGGTTACAGTCATAGTAAGCTAATTCACTTTTTCAAGGGCCCGTATTATCTGTTTGCTCCAAAATCTATGATAAGAAGCAAACATTATTGACGTTTATCGTAAAACAATGCGGGTTATACAGATCTTTGCGTGGGCTTGCGGGAGCAATAATACAAACATAGTAGGTTTGGATAAGCGGTCAGGATACTCGACAAATGATGAGCAACAATGAGACATATAAGCTAACATTTAACGTTTTATAGATGGGATAGATATTATGGACTGCAATCTTTCGATTGATTTTTATATTGAACCTCGCATGCCACCGTAACGTTCCATTCGATAGTCCTTAGCGAAACAAACAAGTTAGAAGAACAAGCAGCTGTGTAACTGAAATATTATTCTACAGTATGATCTGATGAATAGATATTATATAGTTACCAAAGGGGCTTTCATCCCAAGCTGGTACAATTGGATGGGGGTATTTAGGTAGCAGTGGCATTAGTGTAGTTAGAGGATTCTAACTGAGCGCACCGGCTGGCAACTTGACTGCTGATCTACTGTAGCATATATTAGATAGCCGCTAATAAGAGTAGCATACGATAGAAATACACTGAAATAAGATTTTTTTCTTTTTTAATAATGTGATAGTACCAGAAGGCACTCGTTCGATAGTCAATATAATGGGGATACTCCACTTTCTAGATCGATAAGGTGCTTGACCTCCCATAGCTGATCTCCAAAGGATACTAGTCTTTCTTTTTATTTTATGAACGTAGAATATGAATCTGACCCACTGGATAATTTAGTTAGCGATACTTAAGCTTTAGCATGATGCGCTAACCAGAGTTGAGAGCGTAGCTGAAGCAGAAACCTCAAATCTTCAATATTCGACCTCATCAAGGTAAGTAAATCAGCTCATATTTGTCTATAACTAATTGCTATAGTCATATTTAAATAACTAGAAATATAGCCTAGAGTATTGCTATAGAAATCTGAAATTCTGGACTCTTCTTGAGATGGTTTGGTTGAGTTGGTTATGCACACGTTAAACCAGAAAACCAAATATCAGAGAAGAAACGGCTCATATTTCAAGTGAATATAGAAATAACACATAAATTTGAAAGTTTCAATTAAGCAAAATTAGTAGACAAAAAGATATAAAGGATAATAGATTGGATACAAGCTCAGAATGTGTAGTATGATTGGGTCAAATGCCCCCACTTCTTCTCAAAATCAGATAAAATCAAATCCCAATTCAGATTTTGTTAAGACTAATAGATTGGTATGCTCTATGTTAAAACTTAGCATGGTGCAACTAAAGGAGATTCATATTTTCTTCACAACAATAATATGCTTCTGAGCGTAACATGATTTTACTCTAAAAGGATTTGTTAAAGATAGATGAATCACAAGTGCCACAAGAAAACAAGTAGAACTCAAAATAGGAAATCAAAATACTAAAATTGTTTTGCCTC
>JAJMBN010000267.1:0-15814 GCA_030572735.1 Sugiyamaella mastotermitis
TTGGAATTCCAAACAACCTTTTACCATTCTTAGCTCAAGTTGCTGTAGGTAGAAGTGAAAAGCTATCTGTATTCGGTAATGACTATCCTTCTAGAGATGGTACCCCTATTAGAGATTATATCCATGTTCTTGATTTAGCTCAAGGTCACATCGCTGCTTTGGAAAAGCTCGAAAGTGTTAAGAAGGGTGAACAATCTGCTGCTGAAAAACCTACAGTTGGTTTCTCTAGGTTATGCAATCTTGGTACTGGTAACGGTAACTGTTACTACAGTTTTGGAAGTTATTAAGGTATTTAGCGAAGCTGTTGGTAAGGATATTCCATTTGTCATTGCTCCTAGACGTGATGGTGATGTGTTGGATTTGACTGCTTTACCAACGAGAGCTAACTCTGAACTTAAGTGGGAAGCTAAGTTAACTGTGAAGCAGGCCTGTGAGGATTTTTGGAGATGGACTTCTTTGAATCCTTACGGTTATAAAGAAGCCCCCGAAAAGGAATCTAAATAATTATACTTGTAATATAGACTTGTAGAATTATTATTATTGTTATTATTTAATTAATTATTGCTGTATATATCTATGAATACAGTTCATCTTATCACCTAAAATTGTAGCTCAAGTAGTGTTAACTCTTATCAATTAGAAACTCTTTCTAGGCTATCAGCAATAGATAAAGCCAGGAAGTCTATAGCTATTTTAAATCCAATTTTGAAAAGAATGATGATTATAGTTGCTTAAAACACATAGAATGTCTTTTTAATGGATATGAAATGTGGATCTTAATTTTCAAAATTTGTAAAGTGACATTAGGCCAATCTGGCTGAATTTTTTATTATAATTTATAGCGCGGATTACAAATTGGTATACGCTATATAGCACTGTTGAAGTTGCTTCCGACATGAGGGAATTCATTTATAACTGGAGTATATGGCACACAACTATATATTATGCATGGACTGAATATATCTAAGATAAAAAGAAAAAGAAAAGATAAAACTGAGTATACCTTGACAAACTAAATGACATTATTTGATAGACAAGAAAGAGTACATTCTGAGCTGCTTGTCAATCATACATAATAGTTAGGTAATAGTGTTTACTACCTAATAGTACTACTAGACATTAATCCTGTCATGATCAGTATCTTAGTCATAGCGGACACGCTTATGTTTATTCGAGGAACCAGAGTTTGAAGATGACGAACCAGCAACAGAGGACTCACCAGAGGTTAGAGAAGGATCCCTATCAGCTGGTACTACATACGGATCCTGTCCCGAAATTTGTGGCTCAGATGACACTACCGCTTTCATATCTTTTGCCTTTTCATTTCTTTTTACATTAACAATAGGACGCGAAGAAAAAGAACAAGAAGAACTATGAGAAGGAAGGTAGGATTCACCAGAACTTGGAGAATGATCATCTGCAGATGATCCTAGGATCTGTTCTAAAGTTGATGGGTCAGATACTACAGTAGTTCCAATATCTTTTGCCTTTTCTCGTCTATCAGAAATATGCTTGTTCACAGACTTCACTACTATATCCTGCAATTGCCGTAAATCGCTTTTGCTTCTCTTTCTCTGCGATATGATCTATGCGTATATTAACATCAAATTCCGAGGACTGCTATGTAATTGTGTAATAACTACAGCACAACGTTTGAACCCAAGCCTATGAATGTCAATTAAGTAGTTACCACCGGAATACAGGTAAATAGAGTCCTCAACGGCTTCTTCTTCTAATAAAGAAGAAGAAGCAGCTTGAAGACAGTTGTGAGTGGTGGAAGCTGCAGAAGAAGGAACCATTTCGAAGGAGGAGAGAAGAAATGGGACCAGCGGATATATAAACTAAATATATAATTTTGACGCTTCTTGTAGTTTGAGGTTGTAGTTAGAGGTTTCTTGAAATTTGAAGATTCGCACACTAGTTTGAAAGGATAGGGATCTGTAGCGACATCCAAAGAGGTATAGAAGCCAAGCCTTTATCTGGTTACTAGATGGAAAACAACTGTGAGACCTAAAGAGTACAATATTTGAGTATAATATTTCAAATAATATGTTTAATGATGGTAGCTTAAGATGGGAATTTGCCAGCTAAAAGTTCTGTTATCAAAGTATCACATTTACTATTTCCAGCTATATATAATAATATTGTTATCAGCCCTGAAAGTAGCTAGACATGCTACCAATACTAATACTGTAGCACGCGGATTGATAATAGTACCGAGGGTAAAGTTATTATAGATAATTGAATAACTCTCAGCCTGATAATAGTTGAGTTATTAGGTATTGTTGGGAGTTTTCAGATGAAGGGAATCCCATTGAAATTTTAAAATTTACCTACCACACAACATCTCAGACTAATTAACTCCAGAACATGGATATTTTTAAAAAAAGGCTATTATTGAATTGCCCTCACATATTTAAAAAGTAGCTTAATCTAATTGATTTGAGAACATAGATATATTGGAGTATATAAACCTTTCATTTAAATTAGACTTATGATTTGGTTATCATATGATACTGAAGAACTCTTCAGTTGAACTAAAACAAAAAGTTACAGCTTTGTATTTGGAAATTATCAATATTTCTTTTAATGATATCTTATAATAACAAAATTCTATACGAAGTTATTTGCTATATGTCATCCTCGAGTGTGTAATGGAATAGGGCATAGCTAATGTTTAGTTACTATACCTTCAGCTTGTCATGTCGTGAAGTCTTCAACTCGTTAGTAGACTAATAGTAGTTACCCATCATACCGTTCATACGTTATACCTGATTCTATATACATGACAAGTTAATTGTTAATATGCATGTATGGAGTCCTTGGGATTCCTGATAAACTTGACAGTTTAAAATCAAACAACTAGGGTTCTCCATAGTTGAATAAATAAGAGTAATACTAATTACTAAAGACTGTGGATTTTTTAAAAGGAGTAACATAGTAAAACATACTAACAGTTAAGTTAACTGAGTTAACTGTAAAACTGTAAAAGGAAAATTCACGAGAGTTAACACTTCGCTCGGCCAAAAGCCCTTACCTTATAAGCTTCATGCTAATAACCACGACTCAGTAAACTTGACTTAAGGACTGAAAGTCATGAACTTGTTACAATGGGTAAAAATACCTAAGATACCATTTTTAAATTATCCGGAATCAATAAAAGCAACTGCTGTTAATTTGGGACGGATTTCGGCCAGAACAGCGCACCAGCTGAAGACGATGACTGTTGCTTGGTTGTCTCCATTAGCTACAAGGATGGTAATCTTAAGCTACATTGTGACAATTGCATCGAATCAATTGATTCAGTTTCTACGCATGAGATTCATTCGGCCTAGAAGGGAAGTTGATATTGCTATCAGACTGGGTGCTATTTTGTTTTTATTTACACAATTGGTGCCGTTACTTTCACTATTGACTGCTGTGTCCCCAGCATATAGACAATGGATGCCATATTCCCTTAATAACTGGCTTATGCAGAAGTATGACCAAACATTCCCATCATCAGCAGAAATGGATCCTGTATGGATGACTCTGAAACTACCTAGAGATCATGTTGAAGCATGGTTTGGCTTTGCTTTAACTCTGAGCTTGGTTGTTGAGATGGTACTAAAGGGAGTATTGGACCAAGCGCCATTTATTGAATTAGGGCTGACCCCGGGTCTATTTATGCAATGTATCATGGAAGAAAACATGGACCGACCTAGTAGAATTACCAATATTAGTATTTTTTGTCTTTTTTGTGCATTTTCACAAGTATACGTGCATGTGGAATCTATCTTCAAGTTGAGCCAATACCGAATTATAGTATCGACCATCTATAACATTGTTTTCTGCTCCTATGGGGTCATGTTCACCTACAACTATGGACCAGTAAGTCCTACAATAAATGCATATGCTATTATACCATGCTTTGTGATATTATTTCTGGCATTGTGTATGCTCATATATTCAGTTGCAGCTCTTTTTGCTGGAGGTTACAGTAAGATGAGGACACCTTTCAATGGACTAAAAGTCCAGCGTAACCAAGGGTTTAGAGAATTTCTTATCCTAACTGCATTATTTGTAGCTCTAAAGTCGAAGAGTGATGACTATGTATCAGAGTCTGATGCTGTTAATGTTTATCCATCTTTATGGGTAGAATCAACTTGTGGCCGAGAGAATGTCAAGTCAGAAAAGTCTTTCCGACCAGCTAAACCAACTGGTCCTTCCAGTAGGCCTGATAGCAAAGGAATTGTTGCATTACCCACTGAATATTATTTATGGAGACTCGTGGTCCGGTACTGGAAGAAATTTTGGTCCAATCGACGTGATGATGAGCGAGACCCCGCTAGACCTTTTTATCATCTAGATGAAACTGATTATAAAAGCATATTATTAGGATATATAACCGAAGAAGACGAGGACGACGAAGATGAAGAAGACTTTTCACCTGATGAATCTGAAAGTGATTTCGACAGTGATAATGAAGGTGGAGAGCATCTTGAAAATTTTGAGCATGAAGCGGCTAGCCTGGTGCTAGAGTCGCCTAAAGACATAATTCCTATAGTTAGTGCATCTGATCAAGATATCACTAACAATTATAGGATTCTGGCCCATCACTTGTCCTATTCGGGTCCAAGGTTAACCAGATTAAGATATCGACAAATGTACACGCCTTCTCATAGTGATGGCTTAGTAGAAAATACCAACAGTCCCATTTCTGAGACGGAACAGGCCGTAGAAGAATCTGAGGGCAGCAACGGTTCTCTATGCCTAGTATGTATGTCGGAACCAAGACAAATTGTTTTATGGCCTTGTGGGTGTCTCACTATGTGTGAAGACTGTCGACGAGAACTGTCTGAGAGACTTTTCAATGGCTGTGTGAGTTGCCGCAGACAGGTGTCATCATACTCAAGGGTATCTATAAAATAGTATCCATTTATTTATATTTAGTAATTTTTATTTAGCTGCTGTTTATGAGTTGTGAGTTTACTTGAATGGTAACCTTGGGAGAGAAGATCTGTAGATCTGTCCTATTAAAGTATATACAGGCGGCTACGCGTTACCAAAATGTATTGGTCATCAACAAACACAACACATTTTTACCAAGTAGATGACGGTGAATATTTTAAATATTTACCTCTGATTCAATTAAATTTCATATAAATTCTCCCTTTTCATTATTATTTCCCCGTTTATTATTGGTCTGTATATAGAATTGTTCAATATATTGATCGACAGCTACCAGTTATATCCTACGTGTATGATTTCTATATAGTGAGTTTGATAGAACAATAGCAACTGAAAGCGTTCATGCCATTCCCAATAAATACGTTTCACTATGTACAAATAAGAAGTTGCGGGGTATTATACTTCAAAAAATGCTGATTGTGTCATGTATCGACATTTAGTTTAACTTGTTTCGGGCAATATGGCTTTTTTAAGTCTTAGCAGAATACTGCCTGACCGAGAAATCTAGCCGAGAGAATCTGGTACCTGCATTTGTGCATTAACTAACGTGCTGAGGTTACATGCCTACATGATTATTCCTAGTGTATGTATATTACAGCAGTTTATTTATTTATTTTTTTTTGATTAGTGATATATAAAATTTAGAAAATACTCACCTTTTTTTTTTTGTTATTTTATTTTACTAATGTTTGCTGCTTAGTCGCAAATTTGGAAAAATTTGGGTAGTGTAATATCTGGTTACCGGTGAGATGGCTTGATGTGCTTCCCCACTTACCAAGTTACATAACAGCAACAGTTGAACAGCATAATTATATAGGGCGACAAGATCTTCACCAGATCTTCTAGGAATCTTGCTTCAATGGTTGAAAGGCGGTGGTGGGCCCAACCCCTTTAAATTTCTCACTTGAAAATATCCATATTCTATAAATATCTGGTTATCTACATGATTATAGAGCCCAGCTAGAGAGTTTTCCAACTTGAATTCAGTCGTTGTAATACAAAATAAAATCTCCAACTCGATAATACTATAATCTTAATTTTAATATGAAGTCGTTCGCTACAATTGCTGCCAGTGCTTTGGTTCTTAATTTGGCCTCTGCACAAGTTTCCTCTCTGGTCAGTGCCTTAGGTGCTCTCCAAAGTGATGCTGCTACTACTGACAACGAAGTCAAGAGTTACGACTCTTCTCAGGGTGTTAACGGTGCTTTGTCTATTCAAAGCAGCGAAGGAAAAATTCAAACTGATGTCGAGAATGCCATCTCTGCTGCTCAAGGAATCAGTGATCCATCTAGCAGTGATACACAAAGTGTCGAGTCTGCAGTCGAGAGTGTCACTCCCACTATTGTTAGTCTTCTCAATGATCTTGGTGAGAAGTATAGTGACTTCAACTCTGCCGGTGTAGGAAGTATTGTCCAAGGCGATTTGACTACTTTGCAAAATGATACTGTTGCTTTAGAGTCACTTGCATACGAGAAGTTTGACTGTACTGCTGCTTCTAGCTTTGCCACCTACTTTTCTTCTTTGAACAGTGCTTTTACTGCTGTTTTCTCCACTTACAGTGTAACTCCTGTTGATGCTCCTACTGTCCCTGCTTGTAGTGCTACCAGCGCTGCTGCTACCAGTGCTGCTGCTACTAGTGCTGCTACTACTACTTCTGCCGCTTCCAGTTCTGAATCGTCTGCTGCCCCCGCTTCCAGTACCCCTGCTTCAAGTGCTGCTGCTACTAGCGCTGCTTCAAGTGCTTCTGCTTCAAGTGCTGCTGCTTCCAGTGCTTCAAGTGCTTCTGCTTCAAGTGCTGCTGCTTCCAGTGCTTCTGCTTCTAGTGTTGCTGCTTCCAGTGCTGCAGTTACATCTGCTCCTCTTATTTCTAACTCTACCGCCGCTGGTGTTTCTACTGCTGTTACAATTGCTGTTTCCAACGAGACTGCTTATTCAACTGATCTTGAAACTGTTACAGACTGTTCATGTACTGAATCTGAGACCTCTGCTGAACCTACTGTTGCACCCGGCTCTACTTCATGGACTACTGTTGTCACCCACACCACTGTCACTGTTCCTTGCTCCACTCAAGAAGGTTCTGTCATTTACACTACTGTAGTTACTGATGTTACTGTTACTGTCCCATGTAGCACTCCTGCTGGAACTCCCGCCCCTGAAACTTCTGCTCCTGCCGGTTCTGCCTCTGCTCCTGCTGGAACTCCCGCCCCTGAAGCTTCTGCTCCTGCTGGTTCTGCCTCTACTGGTACAGCCTCTACCCCTGCTGGAACTCCCGCTCCTGAAGCTTCTGTTCCTGCTGGTTCTGCCTCTGCTCCTGCTGGAACACCCTCTACTGAAGCATCATTCCCTGCTGGTTCAGCTCCTGCTGGTACTCCAGCCGGTACTGTCGCTGCTGTTTCAACTTCTCTTGCTGCTAGTGCACCAACTCCAGTTGCTGTAGAGTCTGGATCCAGCACTGGCCAAACTGTACCTGAACAGGCTTCTTCTGCTTCCAAGGCTGGTATTGCAGTCTCCGTTATTTTCGGTGCTTTTGCCCTTCTTCTTTAAGTAATAAGAAGGGGTATATTATAATAATTCTATAAATTGCCATCAATTTTCTAATTTAATCTCAATTTTTCGTGCTTTACATAGTCGTATCAAAATTATTTAAAAATCCTAATAAGATCCAGATAGTCATCAATAGCCACACGTTCATCTGGCATAGTGTTATATTTTCCACGGAGGCTACTTACAACTCCTTTCATCCCTAATTTTTCCAACAAATTTCCAGCATCACACCAGTTGGCTGATCTTTATTACGAAAATCCTTATAAGCTGAGTTAAGTACCTTAACGATTTCTGCTTTTTTATCCACTTCAAAAGGAGGTATTCCTTGAGATTGAACTGCATGGACTTTGTATTCTAGTTTGGGAAATACCTTCTTGGTCTCTTCCACTTTTACCTTCAAATCATTGACTACAATTTGTGGAGTTTGGCCAGTAGCATATCTAGCAGCGCCCTTCATTCGAACATAATCTGCTAGTTGTGGTGGACGCCATTCCAACATTTCATCTCCAAGACCATCTCTTATAGTCCCAACATGACACGTGTTAATTGAAGCATGCTTCTCAATTGAAGTATTAGAAAACTTCTTGTTACTCTAGATATAAGATCGGTTGCCGCTAGAATACTATCAGTCACCTCTTCCCGCTTTGACATATGTCTTGTATCACTCTTCAAGTCAATTTCAAATATAAGCGAACCAGCATTCATAGTCAAAGCCTTAATATCAGTTGTTCAAAATTAATAAAATAATCAGCTTGCATCAAAGTTTGCTTAATACTTAATAGCTGCCTTTATGCCAGCACCATTTTGAAGTTCTCCGACGGCATAGGAGAGTAGTTATAACATTATTAGCGAGTTCAAATCCGGCATCTATCAGACTTTTCACTGCACAATAATATGCGGCACAACCACTCTTATTGGAAATTCCAATTCCATAAATGAAAATTTCATCTACTAAACCTCCCCAGGGATCTACTGTCCATCATTTTGTTACTGAGTATCGACATGGCCATTGAATAGGAAAACTGGGGTCTTTGAATCCTTTTTGTCTATATCTGAGGTCATTAAACTGTATCCCAAGGCCATCTTGTTTTCTGTTTGTCTTATCTCTGGCAGTTGTTATGGAAGGCTATGACACAGATCTTCGCAGTAACTTTTATGGCATGCCAGAATTTGCTAAAGCATATGGTAAGTATGTCGGCCATTATAAAAATTGCCAACTTTCCTATCTGCTTAGTGCTACAGGTGGCTAGTTCGACATGATAGAATTGAAGATGCTCTAAAGGCTCTGATACGTTTAACTTCTCCTAAATCTGATACTGACCTCATTGTTGATGATATTTTGGCAATGATGGTGCATGTTTCTGAATATGGAATAAAACAAGTAATTGGAACCTCGTACTGGGATTGATTTTAAGGTGTTGACTTCCGTCGAACTGAATTATCAATGATTATATGGATATTCCAACATACTTGTGGACCTCCTATAGATGGTTCTTGTACCTATTTTCTAGAGCAGCCTGGACTGTCAACGTCTGATTCATTTTCTCTTGGATTTGGTCAAACTGTCTTCCGTTTTTTTTTTGGGACCATTGCATCTTGGTATTTAATGGCAAGGCTTAGTCGTAGCTTGCTCTATTTCTGGGGATAAATAGCTATGATTGTTAATTTGCTAATTATCAGCGGCATTGGAACTAGAAGCCTGAGTATGAATATTGGATGTGCATCAGGAGTACTGGTACTACTGTAACATACACCTTTTCTGTTATCATTGGGCCGCTATGTTATGCTCTAGTATCAGAAATACCATCTAATCGTCTTAGAATCAAGACAGTTGTATTGGCTAGAAATGCTTATCTTATGTAAGATTAGTAACTAGCACTCTTCAAGCTAGATTTATCAATCCAGCTGCCTGGAATTGGCGTGGAAAAGCTGGTTTCTGTTGGGCTGGTACTAATGTTGTTGGTTTGATATGGATATATTATAGTCTTCCCGAGCCAAAAGGTCTAACCTATGCAGAAATAGATTATCTACTTGGAAATTGTGTCTCAGCTATACAATTTCAAGACATTAAAATTGAATCCCTATCCCATCTCATATGTCTGTCGAGGTTGGTTGTTCTACCAGTATTAAAGCTAAGAACTAATACAAGTATATATTCGATAACAGACATCTGTAAGAGTTAAACATCTGGAGTTTTGACTAAATGAAATTTATTCGTGACTGTTGATATATCTAAGGTGAATTGAATTCTACTGAGCAAAACTAACAAATGGCTGTTGATATGAGACTAAGTAAAGTATTCAAACTATGTAGCAACTTGAGGTTGTTCTTCATTGCTTTGGCTTACATCAGCAGGTTGAGAAAAACCTGGTGGGGCAATAGGAGCAGGCACATGAGAAGGAACAGCAGTTGGTGGTTCACTGTAAACTGGAATTGGAGCTGAAGCAGCAGATATTGTTTGAGTATATACAGGCTGAGGAGGGGCAGTAACTGGAGGTTGAGTATAGACCGGTTGAACAGGTTCAGCAACGGGAGTTTGAGCATAAACTGGTTGAGCAGGAGCAGCAACTGGAGGTTGAGTATAGACCGGTTGAACAGGTTCAGCAACGGGGGGTTGAGTATATACTGGTTGAGCAGGAGCAGCAATGGGGGGGTGAGAATACACTGGTTGAGCAGGAGCAGCAACAGGAGTAGCTACAGGAGGTTGAGTGAATACTGGCTGAGCAGCTTCAGCAACGGGGGGTTGAGTATACACTGGTTGAGCAGGAGCAGCAACAGGAGTAGCTACAGGAGGTTGAGTGAATACTGGCTGAGCAGCTTCAGCAACGGGGGGTTGAGTATACACTGGTTGAGCAGGAGCAGCAACAGGAGTAGCTACAGGAGGTTGAGTGAATACTGGTTGAGCAGGAGCACTAACGGGGGGTTGAATGTATACAGGCCGAGCTGGGGCAGAAACAGGAGCAGCAGAAGGAGGAGGAATCAAACCAGGTTGAAGGTTCGTAGGGGCAGGTTCAGGAGCAGCAGCAGGTTGGTTTGGAGGAGGTACGGGAGTAGCTGGAGGAGCAGCATCAGCACTTCCATCGGCAGCAGAAGCATCTTCACCCTCATCATCATCTTCAATATCACCAATTCCAGTAGCGTCGTCTAAATATTTAAGGAATTCAATCTCTTGCTTATCCTTGGTTCTCTTTTCCAAAGCTTCAGCAGCAAAATGAACCGACCATAAGCAGACATGAGCAACATAAGGAATGGCATTCTTTAATTCTTCAGAGAATTTGATATTCAATTGCTCTTCAACAGTCGCAATAGCAGTGGGGATGAATCCAAGAATTGCGATCTTGGACATAGCTCTGCTTCCTGGTTGGTAGACCTTTTTTCTTTGATCGTGATCATCAGTCACATAGTTGGGGTGAATTTGAAGACCACGGTATGCCATGACAATAAACACTATAGATCCAGCCGCTACTGACAATTTCGAATAGATGTTAAAATCATCCACCCACCAAATGCAAGCAGCAGCAATTAACCAGCCAAATCCAAGTATATACATAGAAGGTCGAGCAAATGCCCACATAAAGTATTCCATTGGGGAATGATCTTGGACTCTAGGAAGCTTCAATTCTCTGGCAGCAGCAAGGTATAATTGCCCAGATAAACTGGCCACTTGAGCCCACCATCCAATATCATTTGCATTAGCTACTGTGGCCATTGTTTAATTATTTGTTTGTTTTGTGTCGAAATAATCACTATACAATCACACACACACACACAAATTATTAGATCCCAATATTTTAAGGATACAATAAAGGGACAAGTCTAATAGGATACTAAACAAAAAAAGACAGGAAAAAACAAATTATCAATTAAACACAAATAGAAAAAGATACGACGTAACAAATAAAAATGAAAATAAAAAATAGCTATAAAGCCAAGAATAACCTTGAGTACTAATCCAAGACAAAAAAAAAAGAGGTCTTACAGGTCATATTTAAAGGGGTTGATGCTAAGGCGCTCGCGTCATCCCTCATTTGGGCCAGCGAAGTTTCTTTAGCCCATGTGTGGTAAAGCTGCCTAATTAATCTAGAGTTAACAATGTAAAATGTGGAGGCTGCTGCTTTGACGCAGCCATAATAATAACGTTGGCCGTATGGATTGACCCACATAATTAAATGGTTATTATTTAATTTACAGGATAAATACGAAGCACTGAGACATGAGGTTAAGTTTAGCCGACTTGTTAGAAAATGAAATCTGGAGATGAACAACTTAGTCTTAGGGTATATGTTGTTACCCAATCGAGTATAGTATTTGATATGCCATTGATAAGAATAAGGGGTAAGTAGATGTGCACTGCACGTACAGCCGGACAAACATATTAACATTTTCTCTAGGTTGCTACAGTATGCTGTCGTCATATATGCTATCGCCCTATAATCTGGGTACCCTAAGTTCGCGCTACTTACAGTAGCGAGGAGATCAGCCTAACAAGAGGCGCAATAAGGCGTGTAGCTGCTGACTCTGCTGTAACAGATCGAACCACCCACTGCGTTTCATCTACGGGTATATGGCTGCTATGGGTCTGGTTATTACCTTGGACATATCACTATACTTCTCAATACCAAAATATACAGTTGAAACAATTGGAAGTTAAAATAGTGGTTGTCAATATTTGAAAAGTGGTTTATCAGAGTTGGAGTTTTAAACATAAAATTAAAGTTTGAAACTGGGTCCTAACCCAGATAATATGTACTCTGGAGCAGATAATCTCTAACTGGTTTCAATCAGTGTATACTAAGCTCCATTATGGCTTATGCACCAAGAAATAATATCAGCGGAATGTCATGAGTTGAATTATCGCATATACAAACAGATCTTGTTTCTAGGCCTTTTATTTGTATAAATGATTAAGCTGATATAATCTTTTTAATTTCTCAAATGGCTATTTGTCGGGTGGGGCAATTATACATTTGAACTAAATAGTTGATACCACTCTGTTACAGGGCATATCTTTAGATAATCAAAGCCTCTGAATTAAAGTTAAGAATATAGCGCTTGAACCGAAAATGGCTTATTTGCTAATTTCAGTGGTTTCTTTATAATTAAATTCTTTTGAGCATAATTGATATCAATTTACTGTAAAGTTACCAGTATATAAAATTCCAACCTATCAGTGCATGCCATTATGCAATAAAACACTAAGTCTAACCAAATTCGCACTTCAACGCAGCCGCCAATTTATGCAAGACAGACCAGCTCCTTATAGAAAGCGTTAGACAGAATAATAAACATTGTAACAGTCACAGTAGTGGAATTAAGTGAATTAAGTGAATATAGTATAATAATTTATAATATGTAATCTATTCTTATTTGATATGTTCTTCAAATTGTTTACGTATCAAGAAGCCATGAGATTGATCGAATGTAAAAATGTGGAACTTTTCAGTCAATCAAATATCCGATATGTTCAAGGCGTCGAGCTATACAGGGCTGCCTCACCAAGTTTGTAGCGTGCGTTAATCTTAGCTTTCGACAAGCTTCTATAATTACAAGAGCTGAATATTATTTAAATAAGATATATTACTATGGGACAGTTTTTAACAGGAAGAAAATAAAAGAAATTAATAGGCAGTGTGGTAGGTGATTCGGGATATGTATGTATGGTGTGATTTACTAGTCTAGCCTCATTACCTCTCTACCCCTGAAACCCCACTTTAATAATATAACCTGTTTCATTGTCATATTTAAATTGCACCTCTACACTTTAGCACATCTACATATATACGAAATTAATATTTATAAACCTAGAAGTATAGTTAGGCTGATCGTGAAAGGTTTCAAGGTGTAAGTAATCTGTTCGAGCATCGAGTTGAAGCAAACATCTGCCTTCATATTCGCTACTATATATCGCAGCCATTAAACTTAGTCACGTCCATTTTGTTGCATAATCATAACGAAGTTCCCCTGTAGATCTACACGAAAGACCAAACAGTTCAAACCCATCACATTGTGCTATCAGCAACTACGATCGTCTATCCAGCATACGAGTAATAATCTTGATTAGAATTATATAATTGATTAATATTAAAATAAACCGAATATATGAAAGCCAACGACAAAAAAAAGATGATATTGTGAATGAGATATGTGTAATGCCATGTGGGTTATTAACACGGCTTATACGAAAACAAATAATTTTCTAGTGAATAGCATTCGTGCTAAAATAAAAAAGAATGCACCCCCCAACATAAAGACTCCAGAAAAGATAATCATCTTATCCATTCCTTGCAGATCAGTCGCTTGAGAAGGAATAAAAGTACCTACAATAGAACAACCAGATAACACAGCAGGGGATCCAGCAATGAAAATAATGGTGAGTCGTGAATTCAAATCCTTGATTCCAAACAATTGGCCAAGAGATGCTGGAAGTAGAGCAATAAAAGAACCAGATGCAATACCCCACAATACAGCAAATCCAATAAGGACTCCTTCGCTTTTAGCAGGAAGCCACATCGCTAATGGGAGAAGGCCGGTTAAAATAACTGAAATGATAAGGACATTGAGTCGTCCCACTTTATCAGCAACAGCAGCAGGAGCAATTCTTCCAACAATAGATGCCGCATTGAGAATAGCAAGGATATATTCTTGGACATTTGGACTGGCAGGAAGTCTTTCAGCATAAGTTGCGATATATTGTAAAGGAGGGAATAGACCATAAAAGCCACACAATGCGCCAATACATAAAAGTGCTAGTTTGGGATCTAATGCTACTGACCAATTAGGCATAACTTGCTGCTTAGGACCCTTGATTCTGGCTTTCATGAAAATAGATGCAGTCAGTAAAAGTGGCATATAAATAAATGCAATAATACGATTTGCCCATGGAAATCCAACCTCGTTTACCAATCTTTGAAATGCAATAGGCCAGATGACACCTCCTAGAGATGATCCTGATGCAATTATGCCAATAGCAAGGGCTCTTTTCTTCTTGAACCATTGTGGAGGCACTGCCATAGCTGTAAAGAAAGTGATACCTGCACCAAATCCGAATACTACACCTTGAGCCAAAAACAATTGCCATACCTCTGTACATAACGATGTCATCATCAGAGAAAATACCATAATAGTACCTCCCATAGCTATAGTCCAATTAGTTCCTATTGTGTTATGGAAATATATGACGGGAATAGATGATAAATAAATCAATGTTGGCTGTAATGAACCTACTAATGATATAATAGCAGGATTAGTTTGGGGAAATCGATTCATAAAATACAATTGATATACACCAAATGCGTTTACCATACCATAAGTAGTATTTAAAATAAAGAAACCCGCTAATACCACAAGCCAACCAAATCCTCCTTCTGGAAATTCTTGAGTATCTTTTTCTCCTGCACCACCTGATTTTTCAACTAGTTCAGGTTCTAGAATATCTTCTTCTTCTATTTCCTTTTCAACCGGTATATGCCTAACCTCTAAGGATGGCTCTATAATACTATCGTCACTTGACGACATTGTGAATAAATAATAAATGAAAGCTATTTCATCAAACTTGAAATAGCCACTTTAATATCTAATCTAAAACGTTAATTCACTCAAATAAAATCGGTGACCCTGCGGTTATGTCGAGTTATAAATATATGTACTAGCAGCACTGCTTTTCCGTTGACTTTTTTTTTTATGTCCGATGAGCAATACATTCATAACACGTTCGGAACTGTACGCCGCACAATCCGATTTACTACAGTGTGGTACTAGGCAAATTCGATCCGCTTAACTCCTGGGAGTCCAACCGAAAGCCTCATACACCGATATTTGGATGAGATATTTACAGTAACTCGTTACCGATCCGATTCAACCACCAGTTAGCAGTTTACACCCCACTTTTTGCCGTATACATAACTAGTATACACTTTGTACTATACAGTGTATACTTTCAAATATACAGAAATACCGAGCTGCGGAATAACAACTCCGATACTAGAGGTTTCGGAGTAAGTAGTGCAGTTTTATTCACTGTGATTCTGAAATTATGGTTTTGATATCATTCAAGCGGTGGACTTAAGAGTTTAAAGTATGAGCATTTCTTAAAGTAAATAAATATCCTTTAAAGCTCAGATTAATTGGATTGTTAGTGTTGAATTACGGGGTTCATTTAGATAACTAGTTAGCAGCTGTTGTTGCATCTGAGAATGCACGCATGACTAATAACAGCTATAATCAGATGAACCTCTCTCATTTGTCATATATGGTTATTCCGTTATGGTTATAAAGTGTGGTCTTGAGATGGGTTAAAATAGTAATTGTTCGGGTATAGAGT
>JAJMBN010000268.1:0-15735 GCA_030572735.1 Sugiyamaella mastotermitis
AAAGACTTACGACGCATTATCTTCTATAGTTTCTTCAGTCTCTTTAAGATCTAGCTTTTCTTCATATAATCGAAGAGGATGGACATCTTTTGCCACTGACATTATAACTTTGGCTTTAGCTTTAGCAGCTTTCATGACCTTATTAACTTGTTCGACATTCTCTTCGGAGTTAGACAGTGGTAAACCTTCAAAATAGGTCTTCATTTGTTGTATATTCTTTTCCATTCTGCTAGATGATTTATCTACAGTTTCGTCCCATAAATCTGTTCTACCTTTTAATATTCCTACTGATAAAAATCTTAAGAATCCCGTTTGTATTCCAAACTGTTTTCCTTCAATATACCCAGCCTTTTGTCCATCTTCTACTCCAACTTGATATCCCTCATCATAAAATCTATTGTTAGCAAACAAGGAAACAAGTACAGCTATTCAACAGTACATACGATTCCTCAAGATTTAGTAAAGAATCGAATATCTCGTGTTTTTCCTGTTCTGACATATTGAATCAATTAATAAGCTGAAATTTCAACATTGGTGATGCTTGTTCGGGAGCAGAAGTTGCGCTGCGGCTTGAACTTGATAATCTTGACACTTAGACATCAACATGTCACAGTCGAAATCCGCAACATTTGATAGGAGAAATCCTCTTCAATTAGTACGTCAGGATGGTGATAAAGAAGATCTTAATGAAGAAGAATTGCTTCTGCAACAGGATATTGAAGGTTCAAGGTGGAAGCAAAAGCGGGGAGTAAAGCTTGATTATGACTCGGACTCTTCAGATGACGGAAAAACCCGCCGATTGCAGAGAAAAAAGAAAAATTCTGGTAAAAGTGAAGAAAAAAATGATGATAATGATAGTGATAATATGTTTAGTGACGATGATGAAGCTGCGAATGAAGAGATGGATAGTGATATTGAGCGGAAGAAGGCAAAGAAGAAAGCTCTGTTTTTAGACATGGATAAGTTTGAGCGGGAAGAAGGTATTGCACAGTCACGTTCTAATAATAAAGGCAAGGTTAGCTACCAAGATCAAAGTGATGATAATGATGATCATGATGATGATGATTATGATGATGAGGAGGAAGACGAAGAAGATGTCAACGAATCGAATGTTGATATTGACTACTTTGTGAATGGTGATGGTGGTGGGAAATCAAAGCGCAACCCCAAATATGCAGAACCTAAAATTGAGGCTTTTAACTTGAGAACCGATCTTGAAGATGGTAACTTTGATCAAGATGGAAACTTTATTAGAAATGCAGCTGATAGTGAAGCACATCAGGACCAATGGTTGTCAGGACTCAGTAAGAAGGATATTAAAGCAGCTAGACAAGCTCACTTTCAACGGGTTAAGCAAGAAGAGGCCAAACATAAATTTGTGCCTAAGGCTGATCTCTTAGGACAAATGATTGTATATTTGGATATAGGAGAAACTCCATTAGAAGCTTTACAGCGACTCAATAGTCAGAAACCTAAAACGCGAAGGAACAAGAAGCAATTACATACAGAATATGATGAGAAAGAGATTGAAAGAAAATTGTCCGTAAATATTATTACAGATAGTTGTAGTAGACTCCTGGAAGATTTTGATTTAACGAATATCTATGAATTAACTAGAGAAGAACTAACTCGAGAGTATCAGAAAGAAACTGGAGAGTCATTTGTTGATTTGAAGAGAAAACGAGAAAGGAGTCCCAGTCCTTTACCAAATGAAGAATCACGGACTGTCATACCAGGTGAGTGGGAATTCAAATGGGAAGGAACTGATGAAGTGCATGGACCATATTCTGCTGAGCAAATGAAGGACTGGGTCGAATACAATTATTTTGATGAAAGAGCATTGGTAAGAATGGCTGGAGAAGATGAATTTAGAAGATTCGATACAGTCGAATTTGTTTAATATATATATTTATTTATTAGATACAAACACATTAAAAAGAAAAAAAAATAAAATAACTAGTTGATAACTTTTTCAGGCAAAAAAAAAAAATTGTTTTGGTTGTTTATTACTTTTGTTCAACGACATCCTCGATAGAAGTAGCACTGTCACCTTCACCTAACTTACCATCCCATCCTTGGCTTCGGAGGTAGTTAGCAAATCTACCATCTTCCTCGATAAGGTCTTCCTTACTCAAATCAGGAACAAAGAAGTAAGTGATCAAAATACCCAAGATACCAATAATGGCAGCAATGATGAAAGTCCATCTTTGACCAATGTTGGTTTGAATAGGAGTAAAGACTTGAGTACCAATAGCAGCGCCGGCTTTACCAACAGCGGCAGAGAGACCGTAACAAGTACCTCTAACACCAGTAGCATATGATTCACTGGAAACAAGACCAAGCATATCACCAGGACCCAAGTTACCACCAGAACCCATTAAACCATAGAAGATGATAAATAAGGGAACAATCTTCTTAATCTTATCGAAAGAACAGCCAATAATAAGACCAATAACCAAGTAGAAAGAGAAACCAACCATCATAGTGTACTTTCTGCCAATTCTCTCGCAGAGGTAAGCACCGACAAAGACACCAGGAATTTGGAGCATAGCTAAAAGCAAGTTCCAGGCACCAACAACCTTTAAGTCACTAGAATCCTTAATGACAGAGGCAATAATAGTACCAGAGAAGATACCATTAGGGAAAGTAACGAAATCGTAAAAGAACCAAGCACCACAAGTACCTATGAGTCTAGGCCAGTAGTACTTGATGACCAAACGATAAGGAACTCTTCTCTTAATAGCTCCTCTCTTGTAAAGAGCAGTAGTAGCCATTCTAAGTCTGAAGTAAAAGACACTGAGAGGCCAAATACAACCAATACCGAAACAGACTCTCCAGACAGTACTTAAATGTTGTTCATGACAAATACTGTAGACAATGAGGAAGATAACAATACAGAAGGGACCGCCTAAAGAAAGAGGTAGGTTGGTAACCATCGTGAATACGGCACCTCTTCTCTTGACAGTTTCATTAGCAGCTTCAGAAGCAGAAGTAGAAGAAGCAGGATATTCACCACCAGTACCAAAACCAATAATACCTCTAGTGACGACAATCATCCAGAACATACCAGTAGGTGTGGAACCATGAGCAGCAGTAGCAAGAATACCTCCAATAACAATCATAAGAGTGGTAGTAATAATAGCCCACTTTCTTCCCATATAATCACAAGTAAGACCAATAACAATTTGACCAATAATTTCACCAATCAACAAGGAGTTGGAAACTCTAGTCTTCATAGTACTATTATATTCTTTAGGATATTCCTTGGTAAAGATCAAGTTGGTCATAGTCATTAAATTGTTTTGGTAACCATCACTAATAAGAGCAAACCCAGCACAAATAACAGTAAAGATAGCACCCCAGTTTTTTTTTTGAGGAGCAGCTACAGCATTGATTTCATAGTTTTCCTTATTATCAAGAGAAACCTCAGTCTCATTTGTTGGGTTGGTAGACTATTTAGTCAGTATTTGAATCCAATTAGATAAAGATAGATTACTTACATATTCTTGAACACCCATTTTTATGATTGGTTTTATCCAACTGAAGATCTCATTGGTTCCCACAGCCAGTATTTATACATTTTGCGGAGAATAATCACAATAGCAGATCACTTGCTAAGTAGATTTGTTAAAGGTAACAACCATATTCAAGTTAACAGAGTAATAAAGGAGTAACTGATAAACACATAATAGGCGCGAAATCAATATACAAAGTTAACTGATTGAAGACTTGACGTGGGTTACAAACTGACAAACCTCTTTCTTAAACTAGGGCCTGATATGCATGATGCATGGATCTCTAAATGGTGTAAAAAGAAAATTAAAGATAAATAGGTGGCTGCTGCTAAAAAAGAAAAGTCTAGAAAGTGGACGAGACAATAATTAGGGATAATTTTAAACGATGATACAGATTTATAATATTAATGCTAATAAATAATATAGTGATTAATCGTTTGGTGATTATTAAAACTACTGATATGAATTTAACTAAATAAAAAAGAATGCAATATTGGACTCGGTAAGATTACCCCATCTGTAACATGAAGCTTGTTACGGTTATGCGAATTAACGATATGATCTAAATATTAATTACATTGAACACGTGTATTTTAAAAGTGAAAAATTTTTAATTCCATGCTTATTTTTAATTTTTGATTCCTATTAACAACGTTAACTATCGGCGGTGGAAATGCAACACCTGCTCCGGCCTGTTGCAGACGAAAGAAATAAAACGGTAACTCGTCGAATTTGAGGTCACCTACAGATTACTTTAAATTAGGGGACATCAACGACTTGAATGACCAACCAGAGAAGTGCCCTGGAGTTGGTGGTTTTTACACTTAGTGCAGTTTTTTCCGAGGTGTCACGGATATGCCCTATAATTGAGTTAACAAGTTACACTTAACTTCTTGCTTTAAGTAACAGTTACATAGATATGCAACTCTATCGTTCACACAGAGCATAACTGACAAGAGATTTATTATGTACCTGAAATTATAAGTTTATCTATTTTATATTTATCAATTTATAATGCAATTATTAAATTATTGTTATTATATAAGATTAACTTGATACTGGTTTATAATGGAATTCATTGGAGGGAGAATTGTCCGTACGGGCCTCATCCCATTAGAACGCTGTAGTATGATTATTACTAGCATCCCTGATACATAGTATTATTAGCATTAGCAGTCGACTGACAGGTTAAACCTAGCTAAGATCAGACTGAGTGATACTGTATGTAGGGTTCTTTGTTCAAAATTACGAGGACTAATTTTTTTGCCGACTATTTTATTTATTTGTTACTTTATATTTTTCAGTTAATGCTTTTGTATCAGACTTTTCTTTTTCGTATAGGAGCCGCGAACCGCACATTAACAAAACTATCCCAATTTATCTTACGATAATTATTACAAAAGGGGGGGTGGTCATAGCAGCGTATACTGTAGCCTGGCGATGGTTGTTGCAAATACCGATAGGAGATCTGACAGGCAGTCGTTGTGCAGCCATGCTAACCTAAGGTTGATCGGTTAGTGCGTGTCAGCTAAGGGAGGCTAACCTTGTTGGAACAGGTCAGGCACACTTAGTGGGGCTACTAGGTCTTGGCTAGAGCCGTGCAAAAAAGTTTCGGAATACCGTAACATGTAACCTCGTCTATGAGAAATTTGGATAAAGAATGGGCCAGAAAAAGTTAGAGAGATGAAACGTTTATTTAGACAAGACATGTATGCAACATGCAATGTACATCACTTGATATCCCGGTTGTGTTTGTCGGGCATCATGCCCGGTTGAAATATCTTTTTAAGGTCACATCTCGTCACATCTAACTCGGTTCTTTACGTATATTGAGCGATGTAAGTTAACGGAGAAGCTTCTACGACAGTGTAACACTGTGATGCCCCGCGCAGTGCTTAAAAATGAGTCTACCATTTTATCTAGAGCTCCACTGTAAGCTCTGATAGATGGGCTGGTACTGTAAGCAGGTAATTGGGTTTTCGTATTTTAAATCTATTTATCTACAGTAGTAACAGTAGTATTTACGTAGTAAAGTAATAGTTAGTGTAATAACATTCTAAGAGGGTTAAATGAATAAAACTACGGTTATTTAAGTGGGCACCTTTGTATTTCCAACCGTTGGACAACCTGTGAGGATCTACTGGGAATCCGACCCGAACAGTTTATCATCACGTTTCAACCAGTCTTTTCTTCTATTTTGAATTTAGTTTTTATGCCTTTTTATTATTATTATTATTTCTGAATGTAGATAGATTCTTGATTCATTCTGATTTCTCTTGATTTTCACATTTTTTTTTGCTTGACCTAGGAGTTGATGGTCCTGAAATAAGTAAATAATGCGGCCGAAGATATGTCTAAGTGAGCTTGTTCTAATAACAAGCCTTTCTTTTTCAAGAATTAAATAAATTTTGGTATACTCAACTAATTTGAAGAATACTGCTAATTTTAGCATTTAATTATTCAATTGAAATCGATGATCAATACACGTGAACTCATCCTTAAATTTGTGTTCATGGTCATAAAATACCGCATCGTTACACAATTACCAGGGCTCTATTTTTAATACGCACATGATCGAAATAAAACCTGGAACTTAATTGCACTCTTTTTTTCGTATCATCCTTACAATGCTCACTGTTACAATGTCTTTTTTACTTGTTAGAGTAAATTATTAGATTCGAGCTCCGTACATTTCATAGATAATATTACTTTAATAGGTAATATCCTAGAACAATCAGCCTTATATGCAGGTGCACAATTGACTTACATAACAAATAATTGCGGTCCCTGAAGTCAATGTGATTATATAGCGATCAATGATTGGACGTAGCTTATCAGCATTTTGAATCTATTTTTTTTTCATTTCTTTTAATGATCTACAGACGCATTATACCACCTAGTAAGAATAGGCTTCAATGCGTCATAAAACCGTGCTTGCACTCAATTTACTTACTAACTTAAATGAGTTAGTGTACTGTAGACTTCTTGAGCAACGTTTCTTGTACCATGGTCGTAAAACCAGTATCTACATAGAAATAATATTCTTATAACTGCGTTATCTTAGAGTCTAATGGGGTGACTATTAGGACAACATGCTACCAACGTGGTATAGGCTGCATCCATTATGAACCGTGTAAACACGTTGGCCCATCACTTTATTGGTGTGGCAGCCGAGCAGTAGGATATTCTACAATGTCATCGTTGCATTAACTGATAACTTAGTCATGCGAATCATTCTTTTCACTAAAAGTCACAGCAACTGTTTAAGTTACTGTACCATGGATAAGTTGTAATTTAGTAACTAGGGGGTTTCAAAGGCAGGGCCCAAATATGCTTTAACTTGACACTTAACAAGTTACAGCAACATACTTTTCTGGGCTGATTAATAATCTTTGGTAAGCAAGTGTTGTAAAGGTGACATATGTTTGAAACGTGCTCCCTTATTTTATCGCTTATTGTGTTATGGCATACTGTTTTAATTTTTAATAAATTGTCACTTTGTTAATTTAAAATTGGAATATTTAATATAAACTTCGGAAAAGTAATACCATCTTTTAATCTATGCGTTATGACCTAGTGATGATCAAATAGTTTAATCCGAATATTCTGTATGCTCTGCTCAGTGAATCACTGACAGGTCCTACCGAACTCCATAAATCACACATTTCCTTCATCATTGATTTCCCAAAATTCTTGATTATCTGCTAATATCACTTAGAATATAGTTTGCGCATAAATTAACGTATTAGTCCTTGATTTGGATCTTAATAGATGATATCTCCCACGGCAAAAGAGCGTTATAGGACTGCACAATGCCATCACTTTAAATAGTCCCATATACAGTTTGAACTATTTATAAAAATGGATATTTCAATTTTATGATACCAATCATTAGTTATACATTCTATTGAATGATCTAATCTCTTTGAACTTCTTGTCCGATATTTCTCATTCTGAACACTTCAAGTCACGTGCATATCATCAGGATTCTCCTGCATTATCTATATCTACAGTTAGTCATTGATTTGAGCTTCATACTCATTACTAATGTCTGATTTACCATCCTTAAAGCAAGTAAAGCACATTTTACTTATACTCTCTGGAAAGGGAGGAGTAGGGAAGTCATCCGTGACTACCCAGTTAGCTCTCTCTTTATGTTTACAAGGTTACAAAGTTGGTGTCCTTGATATCGACTTGACTGGTCCTTCTTTGCCTCGAATGTTCGGGTTAGAAGACCGGAAAGTCCACCAGTCAACTGCTGGATGGATCCCTGTATATACCGATGATTCTAAACAGTTGTGTGTCATGAGTTTGGGTTTCTTGTTGCCTGATAGAGGTGATAGTGTTGTATGGAGAGGCCCTAAAAAGACCGCTATGGTTCGACAGTTTTTGAAAGATGTTGTCTGGGGTGAATTGGACTATTTATTGATTGATACTCCTCCAGGAACTAGTGATGAACATATCAGTATTGCAGAAGAATTAAAAACTGCATATCCCGATGGTGCTGTCTTAGTTACTACTCCTCAAGATATTGCGACTGCTGATGTAAGAAAGGAGCTTAACTTCTGTAGAAAAGTCGGGTTTAAACTACTTGGAGTTGTTGAAAATATGAGTGGCTACGTTTGTCCTCATTGTTCTGAATGTACTAATATCTTTTCAACTGGTGGAGGGCAAAGTCTTGCAACCCAGTATGAAATCCCTTTCCTAGGAACTGTACCTATTGATCCACAGTTTGTCGTCATGATGGAGACCAACCCAGAAAAGTCCATTATTGAAAAATACAAGTCCTGTACTTTGCATACTATTTTCAATGGATTCGTAGATCAGATCAATGATATGAAACTACCTTCAAGATCTTGAGTAGTATTTTATTTCTAATGAAGTTACGACAACAAAAAAAGAAAAAAAAAAAAAAAAAGAAAATTAGTCCAATTTGTGCATGATGATTAATAAATAGAGTGAAATAAGAAAGAAAAAAAATATAAATAAATGAAAGCAAATAAAAATCATTTTCCAATAATGCGTTTCAGAATATCCGCAGCAGTTTCTGTGTCTGACTGGCCAGATGTTCGCTTTTTCGCTACTGAACTACTACCATCTGAGCCAGAGGATGCTTTTAGTATACTGCTAAGATTGATACTAGATGTCGAATAACTTATTGACCTAGATGATGGATTTTGTACAGTGTTAAACGTATGCGAAGGTGCAATTCGTGGTGATAGAGTCCGAAGCTGAAAAAATGGTTTTGCATTGTAATCAGGGATATGCTTTATCATAGGTGGATCTTCAGGACCAGCTGACCTTCGCGAGTCTGTCTTTAGATCCGTAGATGACAAGGCAGAACTTAATGCCGATAATGAAACGGTCCTTCTTGGTGGTCGAACATTGCTAGAAATACTAGCTAAAGAAGTGGTGCTATCCATTCCTGGTATAGAATCGATTGTTTTTTTGGTTGGTGGAATTGATTGCAACAGGCCATGGAGCTTGGGATAATGCGTTTTGTGTACAGAGTTAGTGGAGTTGATGCGATCTCTTGGTGATATCATCGAATCGATCGAGTGAAGAAGGCTAATTATAGAAGACAGACTTGTATAGGCTTGTTCGGCATTTTCCGCAAGTATATCAACTGCTTTAGATAGTTTGGAAGTGTTTGCAATCGTTGAGACTCTGCTGTTTGTTTTCATCAGTGTTTTCTGTGCTAACTTGTCTATGGCGGCTATCTTTGCACTCAACTCTCGTTGACTTGATGCTACTGCATCCAATTCCTCAGATAAATCAGCACGATATGACTCGACAAGATTGTCAATATCAGCTAGAACTACATCGACCTCTGATTCTACATATCTCATGATAGCCTTGAATTTCACATCTGAAAGCGATGGCAATGGTGTTGGAGTTGACGCATCTTCCCACGATTCTTCTAAATCATTATTTTCGTCCTCTACATCTATTTCGGAGCTCCTAGTGTGTCTACTATGACTATTATCCACGATAACAACACCTCCTGGATGTTTCTTTCCAGTAAACCAACCTCTCAACGACATGTTTATGGTTTGTTTTCTAGGTATAAATACATATCTGCCCACACCACCACTGACAAATATATGACTTGTTGTTTTACTATTACGTATTATTCAATATTAATAAGGTATAACGTCATACAATCCCTCCAATACCTGTCTTACTATCTGATGTTTCCAAGGAAGTCAAATCTCTATGAAATGTGTAGTTTCACAGAGATATTGGTCTGAGGCTGAACTCATCTATTAAGAAATGATACATGTAAGGCTTAGCCAAATGTCAATCTCTCTCAATCGCAACCACCATTAGAAACCATTGGATTGTATCTCAAATTTTGCAAATTGATCAAATTGATCCAAATGATTTCATTTATTATTTAACTAAAAGCTATCATATTTATAGACAGGTGTTGTTCTCCTCTAGAAGTTTAGTAGAAGATATAGAGTAGCTTAACTCACCGCTATAGCGTTATCGGCCCTTAACCGGTTCGTCCGATAAAGACAGATCTCAAACCCTAAAACTTTATTAATACCCCCTAGAAAGCTTGTTTTGAAAGATATTAACACAAGCTAATTTATCTGGTGATTTTCGTATATATGAATTCTTAACCTGTAAACTTATTTAAGTGTTTGGTTGCATTATTTGAGGGCAGACTATAAGGGATATGTCTGAAATTCGTACTAGAAAAGTAACATCAAAAGATGCCGATCCACAAGTTGTCAAGCCCATCTCTGATGCCATTGTCAAAGATAGAAAGAAGAAACAACTCATTACAGGTGTCGGGCAAATCTCTATTCATCAGTGGGTGGTTGTGTTGTCTCTCATATTCGGAGGCTGTTGTTCCAATGTTTTCACATTAGAGTCAATAGTACGTGATGCTCCTAATTCAGGCAATTTGATAACATTTGTGCAATTTTTATTTGTTTCCGCAGAAGGCTATATCTATTTTTTTGATCCTAATTCAAAATATTTGTTTCTCAAACCACCTCAAATACCATTGTATAGGCTGGTATTACCTGTCATTCTATTCTTCTCCCTGTCAGTCCTAAATAACTATGTGTGGGCTTTCAATATCTCCGTACCAGTACATATCATCTTTCGATCGGGTGGAACTGTTATTACCATGATATTTGGATTCGTCATGGGAAAAAAATATTCCACTCAACAGGTTCTAAGTGTGATAGTGCTCACAGTTGGTGTAATCTTAGCCACACTATATGGAAATATGAGCCCGTCGAAAAACTCCTCTAGTGAAGATGGATCGCAAAGTTCTAGCTATTATTACTATATTGGGATTTCAATTTTGACACTGGGATCTGTTCTTGGATCTTTTCAAGGTGTTGTAGCTGAATCTACCTATAAAAAGTATGGTAGACACTGGAGAGAAACGCTTTTCTTTACGCATTTCTTAGGACTTGTATTTTTCTTACCAATGCGAAAAGAGATTCTTAATGAATTTAAGTCTGCATTATCATCGGAACCGTCTTATAGAACCCCATTCGGAACTATCTCAAGAAGAATAGTATACTTGATTCTGAATGGATTAACACAATACTTATGTGTTAGGGGTGTTAATAACCTTGCTGGACATATGAGTGCATTAACAGTAACTATTGTTCTAAATATCCGAAAATTTGTCAGCTTAGTTATTAGCATTTACCTTTTTGGAAATTCATTGTCTCCAGGGATGGTAATAGGGACGTTATTGGTATTCGCTGGAGCATTCTTTTACTCTACTGCATAAGTAAAAGACAGAAAATATATTTGCATTACACGTTCTAATATCATACTACTTTATTATCTAGCACTGTTATTTGTAAATTTATACTTAGCAAACTTCCGCGTAGGTACTTCTCTGGCAAAGATGATATTATGCAACAAAGTCCTGTATATAGATCGTTATACATATCCTCGACTTGATTCAAAATAAACAACCTCTTTGAATTAGTAGTTTAGCGATGCAATATGAGTGCATATGTTTTTTAAAAGGTTAAAAAAGACTTCTATACTACTTGCAGCTTGCTTATCTTATCTAACAGCAAAAAAGGATCTCAACATGATTTAAAGAAAAAGCTCCTCATATTTAAATATCAGACCACACCAATTATATAAATATGTATTTCATCGCGCTAATACCCACTGACGAGGATGAATATAATCGGCTCGGATAAACGATATCCTTATAGTAACTGGCAACAACCACTCGGTACTAGCGGCGCAGCACGTTTCGAAACAAGTGTTATCGAGACCAATCTTCTATAAGCAGAAAACCTAAATATTCCAGATTTCATATTGAAAATACATTCTTTTAACAACTTCATTAAATCAGCTTCGTAATCACAAAGCACTGATATTCTTTGGCAGTTCAAAGTCGAATTACAAGTCTTTTAACAGCTTCATCTAGTTCGACAGATTCCCTGCCCTAACGGTGCAGACGCTTGATAGCCAAATACACAAGAAATTTAATTTTGGCATTTATTTAAAGACTGTGTCTATTGATAAATAGTTGGTGATTCAGTCGTGCCTAGAAACTGAACCATTGGAAAGGGCTTAAGACAGAAACGGAAATGCTGATATCAAGTGAAACATTGTCTTGGGCAGTAGGAGGGTTTCTTACTGTATCTCCCATAGCATCATATATTGACACAGTATGGAACATTTACAAGACCAAGTCATCAGCCGGATTTTCATTGGATATTTGTGGTATTATGTTAACAGCCAGTATATCAAAGGTATTCTTTTATTTTGCTCGTCCGTTTGCTGTGACTTTATATATACAAGCATGGGTGATGATAATGATCCAGTTAATTCTATTAAAGTTTGCTTTAGACCATCGACCAAGGCAGTTTAAAGGTGGTCCTTTAGATGTGGATCCTTCGGTAGAAATACCAATTATACTATCTAGACCATTTTCAGTATGGAGCTGGGAGGATTCAACTATGTATTGGAGATTTCTGGTCCGGTTTTCGTTAGCATTAGGAATTTTGCATATTGTGTTCGGACGTCTTAAACTTTATATTGAGCTGATTGGCTTGTTAGGAGTTTTAATTGAAGCCACTTTACCTATTCCTCAGATCCTCACAAATGCTTCACGAGGATCAGTGGAAGGGTTCCGAATATCTCTATTGTTATCCTGGTTGGGTGGTGATGTTACCAAAATTTCATACCTTGTATACTTGTTTACCACAGGCTCTGGTAAAGTTGCTACCCAATTTATCGTATGTGCACTTCTTCAAGCATCACTCAATATATTTATTGGTATCCAATACTACATGTATTCAACTGGAAAATGGAAGGCTTCTAAAGAAGATCAAGTGCGAGCTTCTCGACAGAGGGCTAACAGTCTTAAGCAGATGAAGCAGATTTCAGGAAGAGTTAGCGAAGCCTAGAAATAGATGGGATATATATATATTAAGGTAGTTATACTACCTTAATAGACCATCATCTATAGAATAATGGCTGATTTATTTAATATAAATGTGTAAATATTAATAAGAATAATTCCTTGTGACAATCAGTGGGTTAACAATATATTATAATAGGAACTAATGAACTATACTATGACAAGGGAAAATCAAAATTAAAAAAGGGGCAATAAAATTAAAAATCAGGGTTAAAAGCAGAGTCATTAAAAGGAAATTAGATAGGACGTTAAGTTGTGAAAATTAAGCCACTGGCTCAACATGACCACTAGGAATCTCAGTAATAGGTGGATCAACCGATTTTTCATCCCAGACAGGTTGTGTCTCTTGGCCATCATCGTCCTGATCATAACCTTGTTCGGTACCTTGATCGTGGTCAATTTCCATTTCATTATCTAATAATTTCATTTGTTCATCATTAAGCTTATCACCATTGGTTCTAGAACGCTTGTTACGACCAAGTCTATCGCACCACATTTCAGCCTTTTCCAAGGTTTCATCTACAATAGAGATGATCTGCTCTAACATAATCAAACTTTCTCTTGCAATTGACAAGACTCTTCCACCTACCTCAAAATCAGAATGTTTAAGAGGTCCATTTTCTCCCACGATATCATTGGCATTGGATAAATTGCTGGGAGGTTCAGGTTTAACAGCTTCTTCGGCGGAAACAATTAAAGAGCCAGGACTTTGAGTTACAGAGCGAGCAGCAAGTCGAGTAGTTCCTATACTCGCTGATATTGCTGTATCTGTTAATGGAGTGTGTGGAGTTCTTGGGGTTTGTGGGGTTTGACTCTGAGATCCTAGCACGAGGGCCCATTTAGCAGGCATTCTAAGAATATAATTACGAACATGTGTTCTTGCAGGCTCAGGTAAAGAGTTTCCAGCAAAATTTGAAACAACCGTAACAGCCTTTCTTACAATCGCAAGAATATCTCGTTTAATAGCAGCCACGGTATTTTTCTTTGGTTTACGGCTTTCAGGAACATGGTTAGCAGCAATTTGTTGAGCCATAGCATGAGCGGTTTCTTCTTGTAAAAGTTCCTGTAAAGCATTGACTTTTGCTGCCAAATGAGCATTAGCAAGCTTTAAGAATCGAAGACAGTATCTTAGACGTTGTCGAGACTCCGTAGACAATGAAGCTAACGAGGTTGCAGTTACTAATACAGATCTCCACTTGCCTCGTCGTCGTTTAGTAATTCGAGTGGGAGATACTTCTCTACCAGTCTCACCTAATGTTTGTGGGTGTAATTTGGGAGTAGCCAATCCATCTGGGGTATTTGTTCCTGTACTTGTAGCAGTGCTAGTAGTACTATCATTATCGAAACCATCTTCGGCCTTTTCCGATGTTGATGTATTCTGTTTGCCTCTAGGAATAATAGCTCGTTCAAGTTTTTCTGCCGAATATTTAAAACGAGGAGACATAGACTTGGATGTGTTATAGGCATTAATAGCTGAAGATACTAATGGATGATTGGATATATTATTAAGGATTTTAGCAGATGTTTTCTGACTTAGAGACTGACGACGTTGTGGTTCTGCAGACCCACTTCGTAGGAGCTGGAGAGCTTCAGAAGCAATCCTGTCATCCTCATTATGCTCCATACTTAACTTCGTAATAGAAGATGAGTTTGCCATTTATATTATCTGGTTGTTGTGATAAAGCCGACGAATTATCAACGAAAAGATAATATTTAGGGTGATCGTTTTATTTTTTAATGGCACAACTGCACCGAGTTGGTTAAAAAACAACACACAAAGACAGTATTAGTAGACAAATAGTAAGGTATATCGAACCACTGTTGACGAGCCAGATCCTTTATATAAGAGTCTGATTAGTACAAGCGATAATAAAAAAAAATGACCTGTCGATGCGGGGGCAGACAAAACTCGCAAAAGGTTAAGGTTGTCAACCAGTTTATTAAGAAGAAATTGCAGGGTGCATGTGACAAGCCTCTAGACATGTCCATACTAAGCCAGCATTGTCTAAACCATTTTCACGTGAGGATCCTTTTATAAGGCCTTGTATTGTGGCAAACAGTCGATTTTTCCTGCCACCATTTAATAAATATTGAACTAGAGGCAAAGGATCAGTGACTAATAAATTATTATTTTTCCATATAAATAGTCGTGGTGTTTGGCGGATAGCCTTTATCTTTGCCTATTTCACATGACGACCTGCCGAGTAATATTAGGCGCATTGATATCAAGAGCGAGGATGCTGAATCTGGTTTGCTTTGCAGCCGTACTTTCACATGTTTAATCAAATCTAAGCCATCAGCGCTTGCTGATAATGAGACCAAATATTGACATTCATATGAAAATTTTGTAGATGGCCTATAATGAGTATTAAATATACGTAAAATAAACACCGACGTACAAATATCAGATTCCTTATTTCTGTATATGATTCAAAAAAAAGAATGCCGTTACCTAGAATCGAACAAGGGTCTCTTCGGCCACAACGAAGTGTACTAACCACTATACTATAACGGCCTAATGAAAAAATATCATATATTTGACAGTTGTTTTCAAAGAACCCTAACCGTTATAAAATCGCCCATATCCTTGTGTGTTTTTTTTGAGAAGAGAAAGGGTTTTTTTATTATTTTTTTTACCTGGATCGGACAGTAAACCACGCGAGTGGGGACATATAACAGCAAAATTAAGATTCGAATTTTATGATTCAATGAGATAATCAAATTAGAATATCAAATATGTCAATGTTCTTGTATATTTGATTTAGCTATCTAATTCTTTGGATAGCGACTCCTGCC
>JAJMBN010000269.1:0-15710 GCA_030572735.1 Sugiyamaella mastotermitis
TTATTATTATTATTATTATTATTATTATTATTATTATTATTATTATTATTATTGTCTTGTCTACGAATCATTTTGATATAACACCATAAAATGCCAGTCATGAAATAAGACTTCTCAGAATTTTCGGTTAAACTACTGTGGGTTAGGTAATAATATGTACCGTAACAGGTTATGAATACACTAACATCCGAATGAAAACCAACTAGTTCGGATAACTGTATTTTGTACATGTTTTTCTGATGTTAAATTCTGTTTCCCTTTTTAGTTTCTACTGATTTTTTAGAATCTTGATCTTTCATAATTATTAACTATGTATTATGTATATCAACTAAATTCTCATCAGTTTATGCTGCATAAAGAATCTGAACTCTATCGCTCGTGCCCACAATTTATAATTGTTATATAACAGTTATATAACCTATATCATATTATGATTCATATAAGATATTCTATGCCTGACATCAGTGATATCACTGATATCATATGATATGTAATACTAATAGCATATAACCAGAGTAAATGGGCACAAATATTAAAATATTTTTCCAGTGAGTCGAGTCCAGGATCAGGATTCACAACGCCTGCAACTTGGTACCCTGCGAATATATATAGAAGAACTTAATATTTCAGAGCAATAGATTCATAATTGTATACATTTTCAAAGTCAAAACCGATAACCGATGAAACTGCATTACAGAAATGCAGTTAAATCAAAAAGTTACCACGTAAGTCTTTGCATTGATGAGCAACCAAGGTTTGACCCTAACAAAGTGAAAGTTAATTGTATTATTGATTATCTTGCCTTAGATGGGAAAAACGATATTGATATTAATGACCTATCTAAAGGAATAAATAACTTAAGAGCTGGGAATAATGGGGTTATAGCTGCAGAGCAGGTTTTTGCTGAAGTTTTTCAAAGTTAAATACCAGAAAGCTAACGACCTCAGGATCTTCTTATTTAAATATAATCAAAGGCAAAAAATTTTAATCTAACATACAAGGAGCCTGAAAGTGTATTCCAAGCTATATATGATATAGATGAGATGTTCCAAACTTATTATAATAAACATAATAATATGAGCAAGAATAAGAGTCACTAAACTGTCTATTCTGCTACTGTGCAATCAAGCATGATCAGTAAGTGAAGATTGAGTTAATAGCACAAATGGCTTCATCAACCTATAGTTTTTATAATTAGAGAAGATGAGGAACTTGGATTCCCCTAGAGAAAACACTATTGTATATTAACAATTATTAACGTAATAACTGACAATGATTTACAATGGCAGCTCTAGTACTTTTCACGGTCATCATGATCAATGAATTCTTGTTGTATAAGTCAGGCTTAGATCTTGAAACGTTCTAGCAAGCCAAGTAATGGAAGTGGATTTGAGTCTCATATTAGCACCATGTTTTTCATTATGAGAGACAACATATTCTACAGAATATACTAAAATAGAATTTAACATGTTCTACACGTTACCAGTGCTCCTACTTACAATATATAGCTTCCATTACTCAACAAACCAGATATTTGCTTTCCCTATCTTTATTCTCTTTTAATTATAAAATTTATTATGTTCAATATTACATAGAGTTGAACAAAAAAAAGTTTTTTTTAAAAAAACTAAGATTTCTATCTGAAAGGTTTCTAGTTAATAGCTGCTATTTTGTTTTACAGCATCAGATGCATACATTTACTTAATAAATGAAACAGAGTATAAAATATATTTTAGAAATAGTACATAAAAGCTTTACCAGGAGTAGGACTCTTCAAAATAGTCTACCATATGAGTTGCTTCGGCGATGCTGACGGATACTTCGTTCCTGATTATATCATTCATCTGAGGTGGGCCACAGGTAATGACTGCTACAGACCCAGAACATTCAGTAACCTCTTCCTTAATAATGGCTTCAAGGTTTGGTCGCCCTGTGTGAATAGCTGGATTACAAGATCTTTTTTCAATACTATCAGATTCGGAGCTCCTACTATCAACTGTGGTATTAATCTTGCTTTCATCTTCAACTTCAAACGATGGTTCTTCCTGGTTTGCCAATCCTTGTGTGACATAAATATGAACTTCGATTCTGGAATCTTCTAACAAATATTGGATTTGGGTATTAAACCATTCCATTGATGCAATTGAACTGATAACCCAGATAAAAACAACCCGTTGATTTCTGTCTAACTTTTCGCGCACTTCTGCTGCGTATGGATATGTTCCAGAAACTCCTACACCACCTGCAATCACCACAAGAGTACTATAATATTGAACAGAATATCTAGTTCCATAAGGTCCTTCCACTAAAACTCTGTAAGTACATTTCTTACCTTCGGATTTAAGCAAGTGGTGTTTAAGGTTAGCAGTTATTCCTCGTTTGACTTTAGCCATGATTATAAGCTTACCTTTATCATCTGGTTTAGGAGATGCTATGATATCAAACGGATGCGACTGCCAGAAATAGCCATTAAGAATATAGATATAAGCATAACATCCTGGATAACATTTCCACCGTTGTGAATAGTCAATTTTCAGCTCAATCACTCCTTCACTATGTAGAACTGCTTCTGCTTTCGCAAAAATACCACTCCATAGTATTCTAGCAATTCGAAGCACTCGATCAAAGCACCAAACTGCAACTGCTGGATACAAATAGGGCATGTATGCTTTTCCATGACCTTGTACATGAATCCAAGCTCCCCATATACCAACGCTAACGAGTCCTATATGGAAATAAAGGAAAAATTCATAACTTAGTACTCTGCAAAATTTAAATCCTTGGAACGTAGCAACACAAAAGAATATAGTGGCAATAACACCTTTAACCCACCAACCATTTTGAGACCAACGTTCTATATAGTTACCATCTTGTATGTCACTTATAGTATATGAAACACTATGAGTAATGATGTTAATCACACAAGCTATAGCGCTCCACTTGTGAAATACACTGAATGTATCAAGAGTCCAACCGGTCAACCAAATAAAAAAGTTATTTCTACCAGCAAACAGCATAACCAAAATGAGAGTTGTCATAATCATAGCTCCACTTCTTTTTCCAATATAGTTGTTATACTGAGTGAAAGCACTACTATCATTGTAGTTTGGAGTCACCAACCAGTAGTCTCCAAAGACTAATATGATATTAACAAGTAAGAAACCTCCCACAATCAAACTTTCGAATCTAGTAGGCAGAGCCCACTTGAACCATTTGAAAATAAACGATTTTGGTGTGGAATGGTGATATCTACCAACTGCAGGAACAAGTATCTTGCTCTTAACCAATCTCACCAATTTAGTATTCATCCTCATATATTGCTTTGGTGCCATTACATGAAAAACATTAAACAGCCCCCTGAGAATAAAAACCAATGCCCAATAGGATATAACTGCACCTCTGATATTAGTTAGTAATTTTTAGAAACGATGGTGATAATATTGAATTCTTACCCGTAGATATCAGCCTTTTTGTTCATGCTTTCAGATGCCAACACAACAGCAAATTCATTTTTCAGTATAGATTTAGGAATAATGAATGCTTCAGTTCTTAGAATTGTGTAATTTTTAGGATCCGATAGCTCTGATATACTATAAGCATTGGCAGTATAGTGCGCGAACTTTGCTGAAGTACATTCAGTAGTAAATGTGCTTTCAGCTGCACTTAATAGACTTGATGAATTCTTGGTATTGAGTACAATACAGCTTCCAACAGTCTCTAGGAAAGCATTATTATCACAAAGGCAGGTCAAATTATTCGTCATTGGGTCAGTACCACATCCAAAGTTGTAAGTGGCCGCGCCATAGAAACAACCTGATCCATACGGATCAGAAGAACCATGACCTTTATGTCCAGTTGTCGTAGTTCCATGACCAGATGTGCCTCCATGACTATATGTTGTCGACGAAGATGAGCTGGAAGCAGAAGCAGAAGTTCCGGAACTTGAAGCAGATTGGATTGCTGAAGCTACTGATTCATGAGAATGCTTGGCTTCAGTAGTTTCTTCTGTATCTAGAGCTGAACTTGACACAGAAGTGCCCATATCAGCCATAGTGCTATAACTATCTATATTTGAAGAAGATGAACCGAGAGCTTGGTTAGCGACAGAGGAACTATATGCTTCTCTGTCGCCATGGGCAGATGTTATCTGATATAGGCCTGCGAATAGAAAACACTGCACAAATCCAATTTTCATTATTATTTGACTGATTATACGAAAACTGAGTTTTTTAAATCTATTTATACTTTTTTGAAATAGGAAATAGTAAAAAACGGACCAATCGTTTTTCTAATACTAGACTGTATGCTTTTACTTACATACTTCTAAGCCAGAAGCTAAGTATATGAAACCATTACTGCCCCTTATATCCAATCATTATTGTGATCATATTATTAGGAATCAAAAATTTTGAAAGTGCTGAATACGATTGCCGTTGTGTTACTCTTTGGGATTCTTGGCGATTATTTATGCAAAGTAATCTAATCAGATCATTCTACTCATCGAATGAAGATCAGATAAAATTGCCAAATCTGTTAGAATTAGGAATATCATCGGTTCAGTGAACCGAAATGCAAGAAAATCTGATTATTTATTGTAATTGCCGTAAGTGTATATGTGTAGTACAGTACATTACCGAAAATTAGTTACGGTTTTCTTACTCAATTCAGTAGTGGGTCCGAGACCTCATCCAAAAAAAGTATGGCATTTTGTTGCCCATGTTCTAAGCCTATACGGCAGTAAGTTGCCTATACATTCATGTACTGTGTATTGTTTGCGTACTCGTTATTCACAGCGGTGTAATTTGAGGCATGAAGGATTTGTTCATAAAATGAAGAGTTAAGGGGAGTGGCTCTCTGCAAAGTGGATTAAGACAAAACAACAGCAGTAAATTCTCTTTAAACTTCGAATTTTATGTCAATATTTTAATTAAAGCAGCTATACTTGTACCATTCTTATATAAATGTATTTTGAAATTGATTCTCTATAATGTTAATTCGTCATCTCCGGGAGGGTATGGGAGCGGAGGAGAGCCGGTTTACGGTCCGGATTCTCACAAGACGCACAACGAGACGCACAACGAAACGCAATGAGACGCCATCTTCAAGTGAAAAGTTGGCCAAAGAAAGCAATGTCTTAGATTTAATTATTTAATTATTATTTTGTTTTCAAGAGCTATATACATATTCTATCATGTAATTTTCAACGTATTAAGTTAACTTAGATTAAATATGAAATTTTTCACTTCGCATGATTATGATGCTGTAAATTGTGAATTACAGATAGTTTGTGAATATAGCCACCTCTAGATTCTCATACAGATTTCTATCACTGTCAAGTTAAGATTTTAATTAACCTCCTCCCTTTCCTTACTTAGATAGCATTATTTCCTACTATAAAGCAGAGATGTGATCCGTGAGCATTTGTTCAATTAATTCAAAATATAAACAACCTCGATCTACAATTGAAGATATAATACTGAGATGTAACTTGACTCACTACGGGAAACCTTTCCGAGAGTAAAGTATCAATTAATAAGACTACTAAAACAACATGACTTGAAATATAGATTTATGGGATAATGCATATAATTCAGATGTGTTGGAGTGTGCATGGTGAGCAATTTACCTTATTTGATATAATATTCAGAAGCACTATGTTTTCCATAGGTATTGTAGCTACCCACATATGTTTTCTGTGAATTAGTGATAATGGTTGCTTTTGTTTAAATCGCTTACAATTCCAAATCTGCAGTAATTGGTTTTAAATCTAGTCTATAATATAAGCATAATGTGAGTTCACATTCTACTATTTAAATCTCTGATATCTTAAGGAATTTACTATACACTAATGTCAGATATAAACAGGTCTCAAAAGGAACAATACCAGTATCAGCCATTGAAGCTATCTAATTCTCATCAGAAAAAATGTGGTATTCAGAAAAGGGTATTTGACATTGGCAATATTTGTTCCAACTGCAAAACCACAAAAACGCCTGCTTGGAGGAAAGATTTCACAGGGAAAAGAATTTGCAATGCTTGCGGGCTTTATTTAAAATCTAAGTTTAAACCCCGAACTACCTACCTACAATCTTTAGGTTTTTCAATTACTTCACCAAGTACCTGTCAAGGTTTTGATTCTCCTTTAAAGAACATTCAAGAAGACTTCTGGCCCTATTTAAACTCAAAAGATGATTATAAGGAAGGTAATCCTGATAATAAAGCTATATATAGAATAAGGTGGCAAAAAAACAAGGAAACATCAATCATGGCGCGGTTTCCAAGTAGTAATACCATAGATGAAACAAAAAAGAATGACTCATATTCATCTTATTTTACTCCAGTTTCTAGTTTCCAACGTAATGGAACGGTGGTTATGAACTTAAAAGACCATTTGTCCATCATCTGTCAAGAGGATAAAGGAGACATGAACTGCCCATTTGAGCCCGTCTGTACGAATTGCTTCACATCCAATACATCACACTGGAGGCGAGATTACTCGGGTAATATTGTCTGTAATGCTTGTGGTCTATATCTTAAGATACATGGCAGTCACAGGCCCAGTTATATGAAAAAGAAACCTACTCTTATGACAAATAAGAAAAATAAAGAACGGAGGGTTAACGTCAAAACAGCAACGAGACTTATAAAAAGGAATACCAGTACAATTAGAGATTCTTCTATGAATGAGAAATCTTGTAATCTTGAATTCAGTACCCAAGGAAGTTATATTAGCGGGGATATCAAAGATCAACAAAATACTTGTTCTATTTCCAAGTATCGACACTCTCAGAACTCAAAAATTGATCAAGTTCATAATCAAATGGCGATTCCCTATATTCTGAATGATGCTTTGATATGAGCTATGTAATTATAAAATTTTGATATATACCAATCCCATTCAGCTTTTAGCACTTATTACACGGTACTAGAACCTTATATAGTTGGAGAGAATTTCATTAACAATTTGTTACTATATATATAGTACATTTACCAGAAGTATCATGCCAAAAAGAACAAGAACGATATTTCACAGTTCTATATTAAAATTATGAAGTCCGAGTACTGTACATAATAGTCTATATCAGCCTTACAGGTAGATAACAATGGATTACTATAGGCTAAAATCGTAAGGCCAATATAAAGCTTAAAATTAAAATTTTACCTGCCGGAATAAATATGACTCTAAAAACATAATATCCTTGAAATACTGTATGAACTTCTGTATATTTATTCCGAACTTTATATGGGAGTCAGAGGAGGACTGCATTATTGCAGGTGTCATCGAGCTGTCAATCAACTGCAATCTCGAGTTGACTCGGTTCTGGATATCGACGGAATCACCCACTATTCTCAAAGAACCGATGCTACCGGTAAAAGTCACAAATCAATTGGGTTATGATGAAATAATTATAATAATTAATTATTCACAAATTCTAATTAGTCTGTATGAAATTTCAAATAGTATTACTTAAATAATACCTGTCAATTTGTTGAAAAATGACTATTCTTTCACTGAAATAGATCGGTCCGATGAGAGTCTGGTTATCAGTAGATCTGGGTCAGAGCTAAAATATCGTGCCATGCATAAATCCCGAGCCTGATAAAAATCAATGCAGAACGCATTATTGATTGTAGAGTCATCGTGCAAAGAGAAAAAAATTGCAGTACGGCCGTTTGAATGACTAATGGAATTCTGTTGAGACAAGACAATTGTGCTGCGTTTAACTGGCTTCAATATAGCGGAATAATTATAGCGATTTTGCAATCAAATGGCAAATAGCAAATAGCATCAATCGGCATCCTCATATAAAATGCCCAACTCAATACTAGTAACTCAGAGTAACTCAGACGGCTTTTGCCAGGTATCCGCGTAATACTAGAGTTTGCGAATCACCGATAGGTACCAGCCTTTTATTAGTTAGGCACATACATATTGTGTAGACAAGCGCCTAAGTTAAGCAAATCACTAGCAGATAAGTGTTACCTTTGGTGAGAGACAAGCGGCAACTGCATTGAAAAATTTCTGTTATCACCCAATGACTCTTTCTCAAGGGTTTTGCCTTATCTATATAAAGCGACAGTTTGTCTTTGACGTTCTTTTTTTCTATCAATTGAAATTCATACAATAGAAAAACACCACGCAACAAACGAGGATTTTTTTTATTAACATCAATTAAATACATATAAATAAAACAATGTCTAAAGGAAAGGTTTGTTTGGCATATTCCGGTGGTTTAGATACCTCAGTTATTTTGGCTTGGCTGCTTGAACAAGGATACGAAGTCATTGCGTTTTTGGCCAACATTGGTCAAGAAGAAGACTTTGAGGCTGCCAGAGAAAAGGCCCTCAAGATCGGTGCTACCAAGTTCATTGTTGAGGATGTTAGAGAAGAATTCGTCAAGGAATTGTGTTTCCCTGCTGTTCAAGCTAATGCCATTTACGAGAACGTATACCTTTTAGGTACTTCTTTGGCTAGACCCGTCATTGCTAAGGCCCAAATCAAAGTTGCCGAGCAAGAGGGATGTTTCGCAGTTTCTCACGGTTGTACTGGTAAGGGTAATGACCAAGTCAGATTCGAGCTTGCTTTCTACGCTCTCAAGCCTGATGTCAAGGTCATTGCTCCTTGGAGATTACCCGAGTTCATCAACAGATTTGTTGGTAGAAAGGACTTGCTCGACTATGCTGCTGAGAAGGGAATCCCCGTTGCTCAAACCAAGGCCAAGCCTTGGTCTACTGATGAGAACTTGGCTCACATTTCCTTTGAGGCTGGTATCCTTGAAGACCCTGACACTACTCCTCCTAAGGATATGTGGAAGCTCACTGTTGACCCTACTGATGCTCCTGAAACCCCTGAGGACTTCACTGTTGAATTCAAGCAAGGTATTCCTGTCAAGATCACCTACGAGGGTGGTAAGACTGTTACCGAACCCGTCGAGTTGTTCTTGACTGCTAACACTATTGCCAGAAGAAATGGTGTTGGTCGTATCGATATTGTCGAAAACAGATTCATTGGTATCAAGTCCAGAGGTTGTTACGAGACCCCCGGTTTGACTATCCTTAGAACTGCCCACATTGATCTTGAAGGTTTAGTTTTGGACAGAGAAGTCAGAGCCATCAGAGATACTTTTGTTACTCCTACCTTCTCTAGAATCCTCTACAATGGTGCTTACTTCAGTCCTGAAGGTGAGTACACTAGAGCCCTTATTGCTCCTTCTCAAATCACCGTTAATGGTCAAGTTAGAGTTCGTGCCTACAAGGGTAGCTTGACTATCTTGGGTAGATCTTCTGAAACCGAGAAGCTTTATGATGCTACTGAGGCTTCTATGGATGAGTTGACTGATTTTGACCCTACTGACACCACTGGTTTCATTGCTGTTCAATCCATCAGAATCAAGAAGTACGGTGAGGCCAAGCTTGCTAGAGGTGAGAAGTTTTAGGCGTGCTGCTCCTTGAAAATCTAACAAAAAATCTCTCTTAATTTATAGTCCTTTTTAGGAAACTTTATGTTGTGTAAATTTACTTTTAATGTATTTAACTTTTATTATTTATGTTCCATTTACAAAGTCTGTTAGGATATTGTATCACAGTATGGATAGAAGCTGCTTTTAGTACTTGCTGCTTATTGAACTACCGCTCCAGGTAACTTACTAGGGTAACTTACAGTTAACTTTTTTAACAGTTGTAGTAACAGGATACCTGATACAATCAGTTCGGATCACAGTTCTAAAAGTATGATTATATCCAGAATTAGCATTGCTCCTCCAACCATTGATATTTAAGTTGTTCAATCAAATAGGGTGACCTAACTGTTATATATATATATAATTTAAAATTCTTAAATCTTATTCCAGTTTTAATTCTAGTACTACCGCTATCCTGTCAGTGCCTATTAATATTGATCAATTGATCGATTAATCGATATCGATCGATTTGTTGCAGATCACATGACTGTTGTAAGGGCGCATAGCGCCCCTGAAGTAGAGTTATTTACAGCAACAGTGGCATTTTTGACATTTACACACAAAATGAAAGCTCCTATTTTATTGCTTTCTCTCGCTGGATTCAGCTATGCGTTATCTGAAGATTCATGGCAAAGTCGACATATGAAAGAAGAGCATAATATCGATCAATTCGATGGTTTGTCTTTCTTCACTTTACATGACACCGATAACACCAACAGCTGGACCCGACATGATATTTTAAATTTATATGGATTGGCAGGTGAAGAAGTTGTTGGCGATGGAGATGGTATGGGAGAACATGAACATTCTACTCCTATTACTCAAGAAATCAAAGACAATGTTGTAAATACTGTTATGGGACTTATAGATGCTGACAATGACGGTGTCATTAGTTTAGATGAATGGAGAGTGTTTTCAGATAAAGGTGGAGAATTACCAGATTTTGGACTTGGGCCTGGTCATCATTTAGATTATGAGTTAGAATATGAAAGACACCATTGGCTTGAATTCCATGCTGAAAGTGATCCTGAAGTTAAGATCATCCACCCTGAAGATATTGAACATGAAAAGTTATACCATGCTCATGAACATGGAGATGATGCAGAGTCACACAGTAGTGGATTCGAACGAGTCGAAAATATCCCTCTCAAATATAGACGAGACCTATAAGAGCAATTTAGATATAAAAAAAAATCAATTATAATATTTAATTATTATTCATTATGTAGTATATAAATGTATATATAGCATTAAGCAAAGTCATATGTTCAAATCAAAGCAAAAAACCAATAGCTTATGTTACAATCATAAAAAAAAAACAATCATTCATAAAAAGTACTCGCTTCTTTGAGTCTTTTGGGGGGCCATTCGTAAGGTATCATCAGGAACTGCACTGAAAATCGAAAACTTAGGTATTAAATCGTCCTCTACCTTCATTACACTTGCAACATTTCCACATCTATAACAGTAGTTGGGAGCAGACCAAACAGTCACTACATCCTTATCTTTGAAGTGGTACTTGAATCCTTCCATAACAAGTTGATGAGCTCTAGCAATTAGAGACAATCCATTAACATGATTAAACTCTCGGGCCACATTAGCCCCAAAGATCCAACCAGCGCCTCTAGGGGAAACAGCCCATGATTCAACATCATCAGGATCACTCCATACTAAATCACAGAATCCTCCTTCATGAGGAATTTCTTGAGCTCGTGATAATACTCGGATCTGGTCCAACATACGAATTTCCGGACTGAGACCTCCATGAACACATAAAATCTTGCCATCAATGATAGCCGCCAAAGTCAAGAAATCAAATACTTGACAACAGTATTTCCAGACAGTAGTACTACCATATTTTGACAAACATTCCTCATAAAATCCATATACCTGGGTGATTTGCCTACTTTCGTGGTTGCCTCTAACTAATGTTAACCGATTAGGATATCGTGCCTTCAGAACTAATAATAATGTCAAGGTCTCCAAACTAAAGTATCCTCTATCAACAAAATCGCCTAAAAATATATAATTGACATCATCAGGTAGTCCCCCACTCACTCGAAATAGTTCAAGCAAATCATGAAATTGTCCGTGAATATCTCCACATACTGTGACAGGGGATTGAACAGGTTGAATATTTGACTCCTCCATCAACAACTCCTTAACCATTTCACACAGTTGTTTCATATCATTTTCTGGCAAATGTTGGCATTTTAATACTTCTTCCAGCCATACTTCTGGGCCTCGTTCCGGCATCGTGTATCCTCTGTTTATTTTTGTTAAGAAAAAATATTATTAATTCAAAATCCTATCGACGTTAATATAATCAACATAAACTTCTCTGTGGCTAATTAAATCTAAGTCACATGACCAGGAATGTTGGCGGCCTGCCTAAATAGGGTCTGGACAAAAATTGTCCGCCTTCCAATCTATTGCAATATTATAAATAAGAGGACCCTGGACAACAGGGGTAACATTTTATAGCGTTATTTCTTTTTATAATACACATTACCTAAATAATAATAACAATATAATAATAATAAGAATAAAATAATAATAAATAAATAATATTGACGTTCACATTTCCATCCATCGCTCATGTGATGATTGTAATGATATATCGTCACCAGCAATATTATGCACCTCTGCCATTCTTGGGATCGCTTCTGTAGGCTTTAGACGGATAACTTTTAATCGAGAGAATACATTAGCTTTAATAAAGCCCTGCGTAACAAGGCTAGCACAGATAGATTCCACTTCGTAATGGTCGGACCAGAAAGAAGGATCCGATAAGATCTTTTCTGTTGATGATCCTGTACACAAAAGTATACCTTTTTGGACTTCATCGAACGTAATGGTAGTACCACCATTGTCACTTCCCTCCTCTTGCTTAACTTTAAGTAGCTTGAATAAAACCATTCTAACCATTACTATAATGCCTCTGCTTTTGAGCAAGACCAGAAGGCCATGATCAAAAAACCATTGGTTAGACTCTAAATGCTGTAAATAAGGGTCTAGTCTAACTGCTTTAATTGCATTGATTAATGGGCAATAGATTTGGTCAAGATGAAATGTTTGTAATAATTCAAAAGTAGGCATCTTTCCTAATAGAATACTAGCAGGAACTAGATACATCAAAATAATCCGTTTGTTTCTAAATGCTTGGCTCATGCAATTTATAAATGCCCATTGAAGATGTCTATAAGCGCTAGTTAATTGCCCTTTGTTTAAATAAAACCGACCAAGCCAATATCTGTACTCAACACGTTGCGCTCGGCTATAATAAGAGAATTTAATGTTGGCAGTATGGATGTTGGAGAACACATTAGCACAGGATCCAGGTTGATCTAGTTTGAAGTACAGTCGACATAGAATAGTTGCCACTAGTAAGATAACTCTTTTTTTGGTAATAACATCTTGTCCTGGAGCTACCACAATATTTGGTTCCACTTTTTCGGCTCGAATACTGTTAAATATTTTTAGCAACATACTGGATACATATGCTGATCGGATCATATTGGTATCATTCTCTTGAGAATCCAATGACATCGCTAATGGGACTACTATTTTACCCATACTGGATACGGTTGCTTGCAAAATAGTACCTCGTGAATTTGCAAATGCTCCCTGAAGGCTGGTAAGGAATTGTGCAAACAGATCAAACGATCCTCGAATATCCCAAGGGTCAACATCTCGACAAAACCTTAGATAACTTTTACAGAGTTCAACAAACCCAGGCCAATCGCCATCATAAAAATCCGCGCTAGATGCTGCTGAGTCAATATCTACATTATTGTCTAATATATCATTTTGTAATGATGAAACTTGAGGATTGTTGATATCAAGGTTAAACAAGTCGCTGAGGGCAATAGACTCAGATTCTAGGACTGGTCCAAGGGTTATCTCTTTTACCTTTGTTATCCATAGCTCAACAGACATGATAACTATTCTGTTTAAATAAAGAGCTTTTCTCACTCTTTATTGAATCTGATAAAACTTAGATAAAAATCACTTGACATCCAAGTGTTATTATAATATATAATAATCAAGGACCAACATGTTTGGCTAATATTTCACTGTGCATCAGCCGCAGACAATACGCTCAAAAGATAGACAAAAACGTCTATGAAGTAAACGATGCTTTCCCAAGAAATTTTAATTAAAACTTCCTCTATTATACTCATTTATATATCAAATGATATTTCTCATAATCTAAAACCGTTTCAGAAGTTTCCACCACCATAATAAAGTAAACAGTCTCAAACGGAGATCGTTAGACCTAACCCTTATACATGTGTACTATTTGGAAATTGAAATCTTGGTTCAACCACTTGATCTGAAAGACGGCCTGAATGTCAGATATTTCTAGGTCAAGACTGCCTACTGCAAGTGATGAGAGCGTCAAAGCGCCTATCCTTTCTGCTGTTAAGGCATTGAAGGATAAAGTCTCTGGGAGAGGCTCTAGAAGATCTAGTCCTTCTTCTCCTAAAGTGACCAAGAGGCTAAAAGTAGTAGTTCGATTATTACCTCCAGAAATGACTGAGGAACAATTCACAGCCTTAACGAGCAACTGGATTAATGATAATAATTGTGACTATCGTTACTTTGTTAGTGGGCATGTGTCTAAGAAGGGATCTAAGGATCCTGTTCATAGTAGAGCTTACGCGGGTTTTAAAGACGAAAACAGATTACGAGAATTCGTTAGAGATTTTAAAGCAAACATTGCTCCTAACATTCAGGGCTCAAAAGCTTCTGTTGAGTACGCACCATACCAAAAACGATTTCAAGCTTCAAAAATAGATACTTTAGCTGGTACCATTGAAACAGATCCATTATATCAAAACTTCGTTGCTCGTTTGGCTGATCCCTCTGTTCCCGAACTTTCATACCCTGGATTGGATAAACCAAAGAAAAAAGAATCAAGCTCCAAATCTCGAAGCTCTAAAGGCAAAGATAAGGAAAAAGATAAAGATGCGAGTACAAGCGCAAGTGCAAATAAGGAGAAGCCTAAGTCTGATAGTGGCAAAAATGATGCACAGAACTCGAAAGAAAATAAAGATGACAAAGATGATACTGCTAAGAAATCAAAGAGGTCAAGGAACCGTAAGCCCAAATCTGAAAAAGTTGAAAACTCTTCTGAGAACGCTCCAAATGCACCTGGTAATAAACCAAAGAAGACTAAAAAGAAGGCTGCTTCTTCTAAAGACACCGAGTCGTCAAGCCCAGTAGGTGACAAAACTACTTCAGGACCTTCAAAACAAAACAACAAGTCTAAAAAGCCTAAGGATAAAGGCAGAGAAAAACATGCTTCTGAATCAAATAACAGTGGAGAAAAAGGAAAAGAAAAAATTAATGTTGCTGACAAGCAACATTTCCCCAAGCTTGATGCACAGACTCAGTCAAGTTCTAGTAGCAAGCCCGCTCCTCCACAAAGTTGAAAGCACATGGTAGAATTATATTAAAATATTATTGTTTTAATATAGCATGGAAGATGGGCGTTTGGATGTGTTTCCATTGAGAGTATCTGTAATGGCTCTGTACCAGAGTATGTCTGAAATCTAAAAAGGCAATGCTAAAAAAACCCACACTGGTTTCTTCACAATCGTTTGTTGTTAGTGAAGAGTTTGTTAACTTATTTCTATTCAGTTTAGTTGCTGAATTGCAATGCAATTAGAATGTTTCACCAGCAACTCTGGTACACTTTTCTCATCTCGCTCTACGTTAAGTTAAAATAATGCCTATTGTCACTATTTAAGGTGACGTAAAATAGAAATGTATAATTAACAATAAATTACGATAATTATAACCCTTATAGAAAATATAGACAACTCCAAAACTATGTTAAAAACAAATCTATTTTTAAGTAAAAAAATTAGCGATACTTGGTTTCGATCCAAGGACATCAGGGTTATGAGCCCTGCGCGCTTCCACTGCGCCATATCGCTCTTTGTCGATTTTTTAATGAATCAATCCTGAATTCTTGAATCCAATAATTATAACAATACGGCTGTATTTTCTGCGAGAGGTAAATGGATTAGATCGACTTCGAGTAATTAACATCTACAATCGAGTACAAATAGGAAACAAAACTGAACAAGCTTTCAAGAGATTATCCAAGCATCCAATCGACTATAATTCCAACTGCATATTAATGGGAGATTTCAATCTCCATCACCCAGCATGGCAAACTTATGTCAAAGATTCCGCTCAACAAGCTGAAGATGAAGCAAGCTTGCTCTATGAATGGAC
>JAJMBN010000270.1:0-15664 GCA_030572735.1 Sugiyamaella mastotermitis
AGTAGTAGTAGTAGTAGTAGTAGTAGTAGTAGTAGTAGTAGTAGTAGTAGTAGTAACTAGTTAGTAGTGTTCTGTACAGTACATGTACTAAAGTCACAGGCTACAGAAATACATGGCCACCAGGGCCAACAGGGCTGAATTGGTATTGCACCTATAAATAAATAGGTACCTATGTACCTAGAACTACTGTAACCTGGTACTTTCAGAATGGAACATGAGTATAATGATAGTGGATATCCTTGTTGTTTAAACCCACGATCAGAATCTGAAAGTAATAACCTTACTAACGTTACTTAACGATGTAGCAATTCCGCCACATAGTTACCAGTATTACTGTTACTCAGTACACATGTAAGAACTAGTTACTATAGCTATATTTGGTACTATATCTCGGTCTTACTCACAAACTACTGGAGAAATGTTCTTAGTATTATTAGCACAAATGCGAACTTTGATCTTGGATTCACATGGACCACATCTCAAGCCTATTCTGAGTTGAAAAATTCTCAGTCAGTAATGGCCAACAAGTTTCAGTTTGGGCACAACATCTGATATATTAGTTAGATGAAACACAATCCTACTGTTTAATATCATGCCGGGTGGGTGGTACCACTCAAACCTCGGAGCATGGAGTGAATATCTGCATGATGATTGCCCGTAATAGGTAACACCAACTGGGGTTATAGTGCAAATTGAATACAGTGAACTTAGTAATTTGTAAATGTTAACATTACCATCATCGTTAGTTATATATATATAGGTACGTGGTAGATCCTCTGGGCTAAACCAGTAGGACGTGTCAACCTTAAATAGCAGATTGCAGATTGATGCAGATTGCAGATTAACAGTGCATTCATACACAATTTCTTTATGGTATTGTATGCTGGCAATTATTCATTATATAAGGTTTAGATAAGATTTAGAGTTTCAGATACAGTATTTTGTAGTAAATATGATGTTTTAGAACTGGACGGAAGTTTGAACCTTTAGTGCCTGCCAGAGGATCCTGCTTAAGGGTCCCTGGATTATGGCCTTATCAAGCATTGTAAGGGTCCTCTGAATGGAAAACCTTACACTGGTCGGATTGATGCTAAGACCAAGAAAGCTGTACATGGAAAAGACATTAAAAGAAGATATGAGCCCTATTCTTAGGTCACTTTGGTATTCGTTTAATTGAACCTGAGTGATTTAATGGTATGATCCAAACAGAAAGCAACCTTTTCATGAAATAATCATAGAGCATGATCTAGAACCTTTCGAAACTTCCCAGGAAACTGAGGATCAATTCAAATATGAACAGGGTAACAAATTTGAGATATTTGGAATTCTTTAGTCTGGATAATGGACTGTCCTATTTCTCAAGGTGCTAAAATATTTGTACCTAAGGCTCTGAAGACTGAACGTCTTGTAGCAAACCAGATTCCCACTGGATAGGATGCTTTGCGATACGGAATAGATGAAGATATTATTTCTCAGGTTGATCCTGTAACCTTTAAGTCTTAGTCTCAACTGTTGAGGCTTTTATTTCTTCAGGGGTTACAGATCCCCATGAGTTCTATCAATATGTCCATATCTGAGGTAGGAAAAGGTATGGGAGGTGTTATTATTCTCAGGAAATGTATGTTCAAGGATAGGTATCTTGATAAGCCATTCCAAAATGTCATTAATATTACTTGAATAATATACCAGCTTGGATAAACATTCTGCTCCTGTCATCATCTGGTCCAATTAAAATTCCTGTTGGTACTTGTGCAACTGCAACAGAATCAGTTGACACCGGGATAGACCTTATTCAGTACGTAAAGGCTACGATAGTTATTGTGGGAGGTTGTAATGACTTCCAAGAAGAAGGCTCTTACGAATTTGATAATATGAATGCTACTAGCAACTTCGTAAATGAATTTTCAAGGGATACCAAAAGAGATACCCCGGCTAAATGTAACTACTCGATCAGGTTTCATGGAATCTCAAGGTGCTGATATTCAGGTAATAATGAACGGGAAGCTTGCCACTGAGATGGGCGTGCCAATCTATGGTGTAGTTGCGTTAACAAATACAGCATCAGATAAGATTAGAAGATCTGTTCCTGCTCCAGGAAAGGGTGTTGTTACTATTGCTAGAGAAGCCTTGTCTGATCTCTGAAGTTCCCTCATAGAATTCTAAATATCAGCTATATAAGGACGCAAAAAATGAAATAATAAGAGAACAATTAAAGGAGTGGATAGAACAATAGTATTCAAACATTTATAGAAATATTGACTTACACAAAACTCTGATCCAGATTTTGGGCAGCAATATTTTAAAGAAAGATAATCGAAGATTGAAAATGAAGCATATAGGCAAGAGAAAGTGAGGCTCTGTCAACATGGAGTAATGAGTTTTACAAATCTGATCAGAGACCATCCACTATCTGTGGCACTTTATCAGCGTTTAACCTTGCTATTGATGATATTGGTGTCCATTCTTTCCACGGCACTTCTACTATGGCCAATGATATAAGAATGAAAGTATTTCAGTTAATTCTATGCTCAATCATTTGGACCGAACAAGTGGTAACCCAGTACTAGGAGTATTCCAGAAGCACTTAACTGGTCATCCGAAAAGGGGCTGCTGGTTCATTGATGTTCAATGGTTTACTTCAGATAATAAACAGTGGGACAGTCCCAGGTAATCCCATTACTGATAATGTGGATAATTTAATACAATAGTTATTTGAGCATATAATGTATACGTCTAAAAAGATTCGGACTTGTGGTGTGAAGGATGCTTCCTTAACATCTTTTGGATTGGTCAAAAAGGCGCTTTTGCGCTTCTAATTCATCCGGATTATTTCTTGGCTTAAACAAAACAATATAAAATAAGTATGTGGAAAAAGTAAACACAAGACATAATAAAGCATATCGTTACTATCATAATAGCGTATTACAAAACTCTATGTTCGTCAGAAAACATGTTCCTTATACGGATGAACAAGAAGTAGAGGTTTACTTAAATACACTAGCTAGGGTTTCCCACAAAAGCGGGTTCAGGTTATCAGTAGCTAGTAAAAGGAAAAATATTAGTAAACCCAGACATTGAAACTGGCCATGATAAAGAAATGGCAAATTTATTGGAAGCATCTCTTGGTAAATGCGACAAGAACATTACACAAGACGTATTACTTATCGGATTGAACTACTGATAGAGAGTATCGAGAGAAGCATCTTAGAGATGTTAAAAACAACTAGCCTTGTCTTCTCTACACATATTTCTTTTATATTAAGCATTAAGCGAGCAGTTTTAAAAGGTCTTGGGATTTCGGTTAACTGCATATATTGAAATCAGTTGAAGCCCAATATTCTCACAAGAATATCTTAGTCGTTTTATATGATGAAGCTAACGCTGCTAGGAGTGCTTCTGGCTACAGTCAATTGCAGTGTCAGTATTATACACATGATTTACAGACTATTGTTCTTGCAGTTGCTCAAAACTAGTGTGACGAACCAATTATTACGTTATCAATGAGTATCTAATTCGCATATATCTATCAGTTACTAATCCATTAAGTTTAATTTTGAAAAAAAACTAGGATAATCATAGACTATATAAACCAATACTAATAATATTGCACTCAGAATTGTATTATAGGGTGGAGCCTTACTTTAGAGTCGGTGCCGCACCACTTATGGTGCGGATCGGACCTATTTTGGAAACACATAAATAAACTTTCATGTTATTAAACTATAGTGCGTCTGTCGATTCCTGCCATTCTGTTTCAACCTTTATTAAAGACTAATAATTTCAATAGATCATAGAGTCTTTATATTGACGACTTAATTTTGTAATATTTTGAAATTTAATTGAACTTGTACTGAATTGGGCGTCCTATTTTTTGTTTATGACTGTGAATGTTTAGTAAACATTGGAACTTACTAATACCCCTTAATCATAACAAACCATCGATATTATAATATCTATAAAATTTTCACACCAACCAACATGCAATCACCCGGAAAAAGATTACAAATGAGACCACCGTCTACATTGAGCTTGAATGGATCCACATCTCCTACTAGTCGGCCACAAACTCCTCGATTATCAAGACGGCCGGCCAGCTCTATGTCGTTACGGTCCCCAACACCTTCACTTCGACGCCCAGCGACTCCGTCACAAGGTGCAAATGGAAATGGTAATCACTCTTATAGTGGTAATATTAAAGTCAGCGTACGTGTAAAGCCAAATGCTCTGACTAAGATGGGAACTTCTGAACACGGCAACAACTCTTGGATTATTGATCCTTATAATGCTAGCATATCAACAAAAGAGGTTGGCGAGTTTATATTTGACAATGTATTCGATGGACCTGAAATTAAAAATTCCACGATATACCAACAATCAGTTGAACCATTGGTTGACCAAGTGATGCAAGGTTACCACGGAACTGTTTTTGCTTATGGAATGACAGGTTCTGGTAAGACATTTTCTATGCAAGGTATTCACGGCGACCCAGGGATCATTCCTCTAGCTGTTCAGTCAATTTTCTCGTATATTAAAGCGAACTCACACAGCAGACAGTTTAAAGTCCGTCTTGGATATTTGGAGATTTATAACGAACATATTAATGATTTACTATCACCTTCAGGAAATAGCGGGTCAGATGAAATCAAGCTGCGAGATGATGTTCTGAGAGGAATCAAAGCAGTTGGACTTACAGAAGTTGAAGTAACTAGCTCTCAACAACTTTTGGATTATATCAGCCAGGGAGATTCAATTAGGAAGACTGAAGGTACTGACTTTAATAGTAGGAGTTCTAGAAGTCATGCTGTAGTGCAAATTTCTGTTGAATCTTCTTCGTTCACATCTTCTGGAAATGCAGCAAAATTACATAGCAACTTGTATTTATGTGATTTAGCCGGAAGTGAGAGAGCAGTTTCTCAAACAGAACGACGAAAAGAAGGAGCATTTATCAACAAAAGTTTACTGACTTTGGGTACTGTTATTGCTCGCCTCAGCGCGAACACTGGGGGCCATGTTCCATATAGAGATTCAAAGCTGACGCGCTTACTACAACCTGCACTTTCAGGAAAATCATTGGTGAGTGTTTTATGCACAGTTCAAACTACTGCTTATTCATATATTGAAACTCTCAGTACACTCAGATTTGCTGCAAGAGCTAAAAACATAGTTGTGAATGCCAAGAAAAATGAAGACAATGATCCATCTTCTAAGACTGTGGAGCGATTACTTCAACAAGTAGCTGCTCAAAAGCTTGAGATTGAACAATTACGATCTGGACAAGCTCCTTCTGTAACAGTCACATCACCAACACTACCATCGATGTCTATTGCACAAATTTCCCAGCTAGAGGCTGAAAATAAGATCCTTCACGAGAGAGTCGAACATTTATCTAGATTATGTGATGACAGCAGGTTAGAGGATATCTTAGGAGTTAATGGAACTGGTGAAGAGTCTGATTCTGATGCAGATCATAAATATTTGACACAGATTGAAGAATACAAGTCTTATATCACTCATTTAGAGAAACAATTATATACGCAAGAAGTTTCTCGAGGGATGGGAGGAACTACATCAGAACAAGGAAGCCCAAGTCTTGGATCACCGTCTAATTATCATCAAGAAATGATTCAAGATCTTAAAGAAGAAATTGAAGAATTAAGAGAGAGTAACCGAGATAAGGATAGAATAATTGCTGCTTTAAGAGCATCAAATAAGCGAAAAGAAAATCTCGCTGCATCTTTAACATCTACAGCTGCTAATAATTTGGCATACTCCAAATTCGCTATAGCTCTCGAAAAGAGTGGAGAGCAATCTAAAGAAAACATACCCGAAGAAGGATATTTAGAAAAGTTACAAATAAGTGCTGGAAACAAATTACACGAATAATAATCTTCAAAAATAATCTTCAATATATTTATTTTATACTTAGAAATAATTGCCTACGAAATAAAAAACTCCATGACCAATAACAGTTAATAAGGATTCAATTTATTAGAAAGACACTATATCAACAATCTGTTGAAGATTGTGAAATCAATAATAAAATCAGTTGATGATTTATATTTTCCTTAATTTAAGAACGAAATTATATTTGTATCTACTCGTACTTATCGGTACTTCAAAGGGTTCTCTCCTCCAACTTAAGATCGTTAGTAGGTGCAAGACCAACCAGACCTCTGATAAGGTTCTCAAGGGCAGCTCTTTGCTTGTTAAGACCGTTGACAGGATCAAAACCAGGTCTGGTAAGAGGAGCCTTCAACCAGTAGGACAAGAAAGAGAGAACAGAATGGAATTGGTGATAGTCCTCATCAGTGTTCTTCTTCTTATAAGTGACTCTGGAAAGGAATTCAGCGACAACAACCAAGTCGATAATCAAAGGGGAGGCAAGGAGAGAATCCTCACAAACATTGTGAATAGACACAGTGTTGTGACCACCCAACATCAACTCGGAGTGGTACTCATCCATAGCAACCTTAGAATCACCAACAGCAGGGACATACTTAATCACAATACAGTGGTCAACCTTATGTCCATACTTGTCATTATAAAGGATTTGGTTAGACTCGATCATATCATCAATGACAGAAGCCTTTGAGATTTCCTTAGATCTAAATTGCTTTGGAGCAGAAAGATTGTAACCGTCATTGTTACCCAAGTGGTTATAAGAGGCAACAGAAACAGGTCTAATACCAGCATCAACCAAATATTGAGCAAGAACAGACTTGAGCTTAGTTTGTCCAGATTTGAAATCATCACCACCAATGAAAGCATTGTTCTTCTCTGCTAACTCAATGCAACCAGGGACGAAAGTGTTCTGTGGAGAACCATTAATATAAGGAACACCTTCAAGAATAGAAGCAATCGCAAAGATGGTAGAAGGAGAAACCTCAGAGTGAGACTCCTTGACAGCTTTGAGCAAGTTTTCAGCAGTATCATTAACTCCCGGAATGATCTCTGCGTAACGCTCAGTGTTGGCAGTCCAGAGAACAATAACCTTATCAAGGTCATTCTTCTCCTTGAAGTCTCTGATATCCTTTCGGATGTGTTCCACATGTTGCCATTTGTCTTCACCCTCAATCAAGTTATCAGCACGATCAGATTGATTGGCGGCAATGAAATCAGGGTAGTAAATAGAAGGTAAAGGGGTAATCTTTTCAAGGTGCTTGACTAATTGACGTTGAAGATCATAGTCAAGAACTTTAGCTCTCTTCATGGCATCGGCAAGGTTAAGCTTGCTAATATCCCAACCACCAATGACAAAGTCATTAGGGTGCAAAAGAGGGACGACTTCATTAAAAGGAGCATAGACATCTTTACCCTTGGCATCAATACCAAGCTTGATAGTAGAGGATTGAGTGACAGAACCAAAGTAGTTGGGTTCAACCAATCCTTCCTTGTTGTTGAAAGAAATGTTGTGTCTGTTTGCAGTAATAGCAGCTGTCAAAGTAGTACCATTGTTACCACCAAGACCGACTAACAAAACACCAGTCTTAGGAACACGAGTATCAAGCTTGAATTCATAGTCAACTTGAGTAGGAGTGACCTTGTATTTACCATCAACTTTCTCGACTGTAGCATTCTCATAACTATAAGTAGAGAAAATGGCGTCATCAGTGATGCGAACCTTGTCAGTATTGACAGATACAGAGGTAAAGCCAGATTTGCCATAACCAGGGGCAGAGGTGGCAGCAGCCGAAGCAGATTGAGCACTAATACTAGGAGCCATTGTTAAAATAGAAGAAAATAAAATAAAATTATTTGACTTGGACTGAAGATTTTATCTTGTCGTACGCGGTAGACCACCCGAACCAGCAGAGGAGCGGGAGTTTTGATAAGGGTGGTGAGCACTGCCTAAAAGGTTTGAAAACGTTGTAAATACACTAAACTGGTCAATGAGATATGACCAGAAAAATTAGCGTATATGTTAGTAGTAATGTGAAATTAACCAACGATATGGATAAAGAGAGAAAACAAAATGTTGTCCTGTCTCGGGCTTTATATAGCCTTTAAGGGTCTAGTCTCTAGTGGGGCCACAAGCTCTGCTTTTTTGGAATAATGATCCCAATAAGTTAACTTAGTTTACTTATGAGCTACATATACATGTATACGCATGGTCTAACATAACAATCAGCAGCACAACAATTGCTTGTGAAAATCGCACACTTAGCTTGGAATTGTAGGGGCTACTGTGTGAATTATGCTACGTATGACAAATTTATTCACCAATTTTCAAATATTTTAATAGTTAAAAGATAATCCCCCTAATTTTTTTTTTGCAATCGAGATGAAATGGACTGTTTTTATTTATTTTTTTTTCTTTTTCTATTTTATTTAAGTTTTGTTCCCCTCTCCTGAGGGACCGCTTACTACTACTGCTCGGCTCGGCATCTAAGCACTCTTTACGCCAGCAACATTAACCCAGCCCGTAGATGGTTTAGGACAACACCTATCAAATTGAAGAGGGGGTCTACCAGGTCAGGCTCGGATGTGGGCTTCGGGTAATGTTATTGTGGCCCAGAAGGAGAACTAGCTGTCCAGATACACTTTTACATGTTGTATATAACTAATAAAATGACATCGAGATGACCCCCAGTTTAATTAAACTTGCTTGATGCGATGAATAGCCTTTAAAGTTGCATCAGACATCAAAACTTGTTCAGATTAGTTCTACTGTTTAGTTGTTTTACCAAGATTAGTTATGACCTGGAAAACTTTTCCGTCAATTAGTAGAAGTTGTTACCTATTTAGGTAATTTTGTTGGGTGTGGTTCACTCCGATGTGGTCACGACTAAAAGTCCAAACCCACCCCAACGTGTCGGTCTAACTAACTTAAGTTACAGTTAAGTTAACTGGTTCACTATATGTAACTTACAGTAACTAAGTTACACTTGCACACCACTCACCACACACTGCATATCTGCGCTAATACACCCAGTTCTGGTCGAAATGCTAACCAAAGTCAATTTTGGTTCTCATAGGCTACCCAACCAGCACTGCCTTCATCCTATGCTGGCCCAGGATTTGTTTTGGTTTGCTAACGTTAGTCTGGTCTAAATTACAGGAAGTACCTCAACAATCAGAGAGAAGAGGACAGTTGGTTAATGTAGGTTAGTGCCTTGCGGGACCGCTCGTCAATTTTTCTCATTTGCTACTATTGGATATACGGATGAGATATCGAATACAGCTAAATTCAGATGCCGTGTTGTGAGTTTTAGATTTTTCAACAGTTTAGTCAAAAGTTATATCATCACTATTTTCTAATCAAACTTAGAAAAATAGTGTTATCGGTTCCAGTAACTTATTACACAGCGCCGTGCTCACTGTTATAACGTGTAGCACATTCAATAGAGCTGTACATAATTCCAACACTGTAAATAAATTCCTAATATTTTAACCGTTGAATAGTACGTTTATACTATCCTTTTGATTTCCTAATTAGTAATAAAGCTATCAGATTAATCTGGAATTTACTAGTGCCAAAGATTTACATCCTACCAACTGGGATGATGCAGAAAACTGTAGAACAACCTAGCATATTCCACACTATACCTGACTAATATAGAAGCTTCTATGCAACCCTAACGCACCCCTGATGGTAACCCCCAGACTCGTATAAATTCAACACTAATAATCTCTAACTGGGATCATCTTTATTATAAAATTACAGATATTAAAATATAATAAGCATGCAATTCATTCCTATGGATTTTCACAGAAACGAAGGTTTCTTCAGACCTTATATCTCCCGGCAAGAGTATGAACGTGAGTTAGCACAACAATACCGACAAGAGCGTGTAAAAGAAGCTGCTATTCAACGGGAGTACGCTAGACAACGAGCCCTGGCTCAGCAAAGGGCTGCTCAAAAGCAAAGAGAGAGAGAACTTCAGAGAATAAACCGCGAGAAGATTAGACAGACTCAAAGATACGCCTTGGAAGAGGAGTCCAGAAAGAGAAATTATTATCAATCCAATCCTTTTGATCTGTTTGACTTCTTCCAACCTTACAGATATTATCAAGAGAGACCCCAATTTGATGATGATGACGATGAACAAGAGCAATACTATGAGCAAGAAGATGCTGTACAAGAGTCTACTAAACAAAATGCTGAAGTAGAATCTGAAGTAGAATCTGAGCAAGAGTCTGAGCAAGAATCTGAGCAAGAGTCTGAGCAAGCGTCTGAGCAAGAGTTTGAGCAAGAGTCTGAAGATGGAGAAGAACTAGTCTCCTATGATGAACAGGATCAAGAAGCATCTTCAGATGAAGAAGAAGATATATTTTTGTCTTGCACTGAAGACGATCAAGAAGATTTGAACAAGGACTCGATGTTTCTAACACATTTACAAGATATTGAGAAAGACATTGAGAGCGCTATGGATACATATAGAAGATTATATTCAGCAGAGTCTAGTAGTGACTCTGAAAGCACACATACTACACGTGCATTAACCTCAAGAATCAAAGTTCTATTCAAGGCTCAAAATCAACTTGAAAAGCTATATTCTGAACTTGACTCAATCAAGAGTGTACCAGAGTCCCAGCGAGCATATAAAAAGGAGCTTACTACCAGATCAGTCAGTGGAGCAGACAAAGTCGATGAACTCATAAAGCTTCTACAGCAGCACTTAAAAAAAGCATCTAGTGATAATGAATCTTCATCCGACGACTTGAGCTCTGATGAATTACACAACATTAGACATGTAACCATTGAGACCGTTGAAGATGACAGCGACTTTTAAGCATCATATATATATATATACCTTCTAATGACTTTTAATGATTATAATTTAAATAAATAAATTTAATGAAAATTTTAAAACAATTTTCATGCAACATTAAACGTAGTTAAATAATATCTATTCAGAAGAAGTGTGCTCAACACTGAAGTCTTCCTTAACTTCTTCAACAGGAGTCGAAGGAAAGTGCTCGTGATACTCAGCATCGCCAAGTTGAGAAATATCGAAGCCATTGGCAGTTAAATACTTTTTAAATTCAATTTACTGCTCTGCAATATTATGTTAAGTAAAGAACATACTAACCTAGAATAGAGCTTGTAATCCAGCAACTTTGCTGTGCTTGGAATAAAGAGCCTCCAAATATGGAAAACTCTTGGTTCCAATATACGCACCAATTTTACCACAGGCAGCAGCAATACCGAAGAATTGACCTCTATCACTGGAAGCAGAAAGCTTAGAAGAAATAACAATAGTATTATCTCCTGGTCCAAACTCTCCAAGGGTATAAAATATATCAAATACGACAACGAAGACGCCAATATGGTTTTCAAGGCTTCCCAAACCACCAGCCATACCTAATCAAATAACAGCTTGTAAAAAGATACCAAAAGACAAAGTAAGACAGGCACCAATAAAATCAGCAACATATGCACCAAGAATAGCACTAGGCATTAAAAACAGATTGATAACAACATTCCATCCTAATACTTTCCAGAGAGGTTCAGTAGGGCCTAAAATGATATCAACAATGGTTGAAATGTAAATACCAAAGGCATATGCAGAGAAATCGTAGACCAACCAGATAAAACTTGCATATAACAATTTTGGCCAGTACTACTTAATGACGAGCCAATAAGGAATTCTAGTGTTCTTCATATTGTTTTTTCTGAATACCTCTGGCTCTTTTACCTAAACGTATAAAAAAAAAGGGCCATGGGATGTATGGCTCCAAGACCAATGGTTAATCTCCAGACAGGAGTTAGGTGCTTCTAACCACAGATCCATAATAAAACCAAAGGTACAAAAGAAGATACTACAAAACCAAAATAAATCATAGTATCAGTTGCTAATGTAACCCCAGCTTGTAGGAGCACAGTTGTCCAATGATGTTGAGCTTCCCATACTTCAGTAATAGCATTATCTCTTTATGGGATTGATTCGTTATGAGATCCTTCAACTACTTCTAAACACCCGTTTTCTTTACTTGCCGGACCTACGGTAATGTTGACGGTAATGTGGTTAATATCTGCGACATGGGTGTATGACTTCGTATGCAGGAACATCTGTGTGTGCGCCAAACCCGTTGCCATTGCTATACTTAAAGTTGATCTTTCTTTGAATAAGTAAACGAAGTCAGACTGTATCCAAATCAACTAGGGAAGCCACATCTAACAATGATTCAACAAAAACACATTGATTTTTATAACAGGAACGGTTACCTAGTTGTGACCCTGCAAGATCACGGACTTTCCACCATGGAAAAACTTCAAACTTCGACAAAAACAGTAGAATATTTACCCTTGGTAAAGGGAAAACAAAGGGTTTACAATGAAATAAATATCACGGTAATAAACAGGTCATGCGAGTAGAGAAATTTGTTGATTACAGTCCTGAGTTTAACGATCTTCTCAGAAGCAACCGATTAACATCTATTCTATATGCCTTGGCTGGACAGATCGTTTACTTTTATATTTGTCAGAGTTGGGAATGATGCACAGGTATCATTATCATCCACACGTGGGATCAACAATAGTTCGATTTAATTTAAATATTGATAATAACAACAGTCGGTTCTATCACACTGACTGTTTAGACTACCAAAAAAAGTAAAGGTATTGTTTGAATTCCTCACCAGAGAAGAGCACGGGGATTACCTAGGAGAAAATATTTCCCAGCTTCAGCATGCTTTACAAAGCTGCAGACATGGCAAGAAATCTGGTGCCGACAATGAAACCGTGTTGGCAGCTCTACTCCATAATATTGGTCAATTTTTGCCCACATCCGATTTTATTCCCGACATAATTGCTCCTTCAGGTGAATTTATTGGAAAGGGTTCTCATGATATTACTGGTGAAGCGTATTTGCGAAATCTTGGGTTTTCTGAAAAAGTTTGTCAGCTAGTTGGCGGACATGTAATCGCTAAGAGATATTTAACTGCAGTTGATCCTTATTACGATCAATTCAGCGAAGCCAGTAAAATTACATTGAGGTATCAAGGAGGCCCAATGAGCAAAGATGAGGTTACCGAAGCTAATCAAGATCCTTGGTTGAAAGAAAAGCTTCAGATCCGTAAATGGGATGATTTAGCTAAAGACCCTAACTAATTGAAGTGTTCAATATTGAACAATTCTACGATATGGCTGTAGCCAATTTGCATGGTGCTGGATTTAAAACTGCAAACAGCTTAAAGTCCGCTGCATAATGCAGTGGTAAGAAAAAAAAGATTCTGTTAACTTATTTGTTTCATACCCTTTTAACTATTACAGTAACTAAAAAATAAATTTAACTTATTTGCCGACATGGAATTCATTATTAATTTAAGCGTTTAAAAACGCCACGTGTGGAAACTATTGGTTTTAGAATGGGAGAAAACTCAAAAGAATATATATATTAAAAAATAATAAATAATAGAAATATTTATAAATAGAAAAGTTGAAGAATAATAAATATAGAGTAACTGCAAAGGTTATTTTTATTGCAGTTCTCATTAGCATTGTGAAACAATGTCAACTAAAATTGTTTATAGAGCTCTTCTGATGTTAGAAGATGGCTCATAGGTAGAACTAGGAGAAATGTTCATAGAGCCGGCAGAAGAAGAACTAGACTTAAAAAGCTTCTTAACAGCATCTCTAAAACCAGAAGATTGCTTGTTTTGGCTGACAGAAGCGTTAGATCGGCTGGATCTGATTTCGTCACTGAAGTACCTGAATTCGTGGTTAGATCGCATTTTTAATAGTAGTAGTAGATTTTGTGTTAATTGAATGAATTGATAGTGATTATACCTGGATACATGTTGGTTATTTATACTTGAGTTTCAATCATACTTGTTCAAAATTTCTTACATTTTTTTCACCCACGTTTGCTCGGACTCCGGGCCAGCATGCTCCTGACAGATGTCCCATCTCATTGTAGTTACATCGAACTTGAGTTACATTTTACACATTTTGACTAACGGTTGCAGATGAATGGAAATGAATCGATTACTCGTGGTGCGGCGATGGTGGCAAAGCATCGCCTAATTGGGTTCGGTTATAGTCGGATTTCATCGGATTTTCTCGGTAAGTCTACGTGTATGACTACCTGTAAGCGCCTATGACAAAATTTGACAGGTCATATGCATGTTTCCCGGCACTAAGTTAACTTAATGACCATCTCCAAGTCAAGCTTGCTTGCCACAGTGCGGATTCCGCTTATAGTGGCAATAGCCCAGAATATTCTCAAATATTCCCTATTTGGTAAACTCGTGTTTTTTTTTTTTTAACGTGCGTGACACGTTGTATTCTAGAAATAATTTGACAGAAAAGTTGCTTGCCAGTAAATTTGCTAGGCTGTGGCTGTGGGACAAATGATCCGTGTTTCTATAGGGGGTCTATTCATTCATTTTTTGGTACTGTTCCTTGTGCGGCTTTGGCGTATGATTATTTAAATAAGTTAGTGAAATTTTTTTATTGTACAGGGCGTCTCCATTCAGTAGCTCGGGCCCAGCTGCTGGGCACCTTTATTCTTTCGTAAATACAAGTCCATGGCTTTTTAAATTGTACCAATTGTGTCTCGAGAGTAATCTCCAGGCTATGTTTTGTTTTCCATCCATTGGAAATATATAACTTAATCTAGATTTTTTTATTTCTGTTTCTGTATTAACATTATTTCATATGTTGTTTGTGCTCTCTTCTGAGTGGTCTGTACAAATAAGCTTTAATTACTGTTGTTAACCTATGACTTGCTGTAACTTACAGTAAGTAGCTCTTAAATGTCAAATAACATAGGGTGTCCATACCTTCAGCTGTTACAGATCATATAGTTACATGCAATTAAACACATCCGGATACAATAATCCTTGTTAAAATATGTTGAATTTTTTATTTACTGTGCATATAGCCTATTTTGTTTCAAAGAATTTTGGTAACGGTTACCGTATACAGTTTTAAAGTTAATATTGTTGGTCTTTTTGGTTGAATGTCAATCAAAAATGCATACCTTATTTCAATTAAGTTAACTGGTTAACTGTTACATGTAAGTTATATGTTACGGTGAATACGGCTACTAGCGGCATCTCGAAAATTTTTACCTTGCGGATGAATGATACAGGTATTTTTTGACAGCTAGTTCTTCAGATATGATTACTTGAAGTAAGCCAGCTCTAGTTTGATTGGATCGCCAATGCCTTTGTATATGTATATATAGCCATATTGCTACTATTGTATTACTATTTTAATTGTTATTGATAGCATTAGATTTAAAATTCAATAATTATTAAAAACTCTCGCTGACTAATTTTGAAATTCCATGCTGCAACAATGGTCAATATATGCACTACATATAACATAAGTTAAAGTTAAAAAGCAGTAAAAGTGTGTAAAACAACCTTTGTACACTGGCGAGCTTATAACCAGCAGAATTCTCGAATATTACCATATAGTACCATGAAAATATAAAATACAAACAACAACAACAACAACAACAACAATAATAATAATAATAATAATAACATCAACTTGTCTATAGAACATGTAAATCATTAGACCTTACCTAAAATAACTCACATGCACCTAGGGACAGGAGTCTCTATCCAAAGAATGAAAATAACTACATCAAATATACAAGAATATTGACATATTTGAAGAAGTCTGCGCTATAAAAAAATAATAATAATAATAACATCAAATTTATCTATAGAACATGAAAATCATAAAACTATATCTAAAATAACTCAT